>JBBPJV010000335.1:0-27014 GCA_038088915.1 Sutorius aff. eximius
ATCGCTGACTCACAATGTGCAGGCAACGAGGTAGAGAAGTATACCAATTTGATTGCCTCATACTCCGCGGACAGCACACTTGGGAATATCGACGACGCTGTGAATGTACTGAACTATTTTGCTCGTGGAATATGAATATGGTTCATAGGGAGCTATTTATTGCAGGGTCACCTCGACGCGAAGCATCAGGCGACATTTTTCGCGACATCGGAGGTCGTGCTTCGGGCAGAAATTGACACCATTACGACAGCTCTTGGTGGTGGGTTGGAATAATGTTCGAGTGTCTCAGTCTGGTGGAGATGATGTTCCCCAGATGACCAAGGGGGCTCCCGCCCGCATGACTTCAAGAGTTCCTCATTTTCCATTCCCACTGCGTGTGGTTACTGCAAGGTGTGGGCTGCTCAGTAAATCGTATCATCCAGGATATTTACAACCCACAGGCCTCGATCTGGGGGCTAAGCAAACTTGGAAAAACGTGCAAGGCCTGTGGGTTCTCAGTTCACGCAAAATGCGAACTGAAGGTAAGGGGATTCATTGTCCGTTATGCGGCTCTATGAATGCCTGCAAGGTGCCCGCGGAATGTTCCGGAGTTCGTGGCGATCACAAGGTCGCGGAAACGCCGTCTAGGGCCTCTACGATATCCCGGAAAGAAATGGGCAATGAATCCCCTCGAGGGTCTTTTTCCAAAAGACCCTCTTCTATACATTCTTCCGCAGCCGATGACGTCGGAGAAACTCCGACGCTGTCCTCATTCGTAAAGGTCGACGCACCGCATGATTATCCAACAGCCCGCGTCGCATTTGATTTCTCAGCTTCCTCGCCCTTTGAGCTGAGCGTTTCTGGCAAGTGGATTCTTCCCATGAACATGACCCATCTCATGAATGTACGGTTCTTGACACGCTTCATAGAAGGAGCGACCGTTCATGTGGTAGAAGAAGATGATGGTTCAGGCTGGGTTAAAGTGACTGATGCTCACGGTGGGAAAGGGCTCGTCCCTGCTTCCTATCTGGAGACTGCTGCCGCAAAACCGGCCAAACCCTCTGGGAGTACTGAGGGACCGCAGGCTTCTGGGCGATTCGGTAGGTATATTTCCGCTGTCGGCCCGACTGAATGACGAGTGAGAATGCGTGCCAGTGCGAGTGATATATGATTACGAAGCCCAAGGCCCTGACGAGCTTAGCATCAAAGAAGGAGAAGTGCTTGAATTGTCTTCTGGGGCATATGGCGGTCAGAACCATGCGGACGGATGGTGGGAAGGTGAGAAAACTTACCCCCCAATTTAAATGATTGACGGATTACAATTTTAGGGTATTCGAGTGACGGAGTAAAAGGAATATTCCCCAGCAATTATGTACGTCCCTTCTTGCAAAGAAAAAAGCAACAAGGTTATTGAGTATGGACACGGCAGGTTGAATTAGCCTGACTGGATTTGTAACCGCCCGCTTCCGTCAGTCTGGATGCGACCAGTTTGTACATCAAACGTTTGTTGTGTATGTAAGACACCCTTCCACACCCTCACCGTGAAACAGCGTGAACCCATGATTTCAGGCGAGCATGCTGCAGGTTTCTTCTCGTAAGTGGCGCGGAAGTGAACGATTGTACCGATCCTCTGGCTCGATGATAGAACTGCAACCTGGGAGACAGGGCATTATATCGCCGTGAGCATAGGTTTAATCCAGGTGAATATATTGCGTCACAGGCTTGGCTTAACCGAAAGCGAGCTCGCTTGCATCGATTCCCTGGGGGGGAACATAGCACATGTGTTCCAGTTGGTCTGATCAACGGTCACGCTTTGGGTCGATTTAAGAGTCACGATAGTCATGAGGCTATCTTTGAGACTCACGACTTTTTTTCAGTACATCACCACGAACCGATCTGTAGGTGAACCGGCAAATCGCCAGGAACAATCTCAAGGAATGATGTCGTACAATTACGATGTCATGCGACGTGCCAGTGTTCGTTGTGATGAGAGCCAGCGAGACAAATATGGTGCTTCATCACAATTAACAACGAGAAAGGATATGGATAACTGACTTGGTGCGTTTCCACCTAGATTCCGCTCTCATGACAAGTAATGTATTTGTAACATTCGACCGCAGATCGGGTCTAGGCCAATACCAGTGCGAAACACAACAGTCCGCACAGCCCACCCATTTGCTACGAACTATGCATCCCCCCGCGAGATGCTCGTAGTTACCGTTGGGTAGGGTATGAAAGGTCCCCCGTTATCTTAGCCGCTGTCTTGCAATTGAATTAATTTACCCCTCAATAGTTAAATCCCCGAGCGTGCGTACCGTTTTGTTCCTCACCAGCGTGTAAAAGTGGCCTTCTGTTGACCGCTGTTGACCAGCTGATAAATATGTATTGATCGATAGCCTTTGCTCCACCGGAATACTTTACCTCGGCTCCAGGATGCCCAATGAGTGGGCGGCATTTCTCGATGTGGGTTGCTGCCCGCCCTGGTCCCCATCGCATTTTCCATCACCCCAGCTGGGATCAAACATGTCTTTTAACGCCTCCATGCGTCCACCGACTAGGGGATATGTTGATGTCACCTCGTCACACCATACCCATATATCGAAAGGCCGCAAGCTACGGACGCGGCCACCCCATTTCACCAACCATCTGTCGCTCCACGCCAATACGGCTCCACGATTGAACGGTCGTGTTGTTGATAACGTCAAATTTCTCTCTCACCAGCGGACTTGGGCCAACGCCCAAAATTTTTTCATAGTCCGAACTTGTCGAGAGAAGGCTGTCCACGCTGTAGGGAGGACCTGTCATGGATTGGCCATTTTCGAGCGACGGGCTTTTCACCAAACGACCTGTCTTGAACCGATGCGCCGGGTGTTTATTTTGGCCCCAGTCTCTGTGTCTCCACGGTCGAGCTTGCGTGACGGGAGTTCGCCGTTCGGTATATTCGGCGTCGAGCTATTAATTGATCGGACGGTGTTTGGAAGACAGGAACGGGGAGCCATACCCCCCAAGCGTGGATCATTCGTTCTACATCAATCCATATGTCGACCAGAACTGGCAAACAGGAGCTAATGTTGTCGCGCTGTTATCGGATCTCTCATCGCAGTCAGTTCTAGACCAGAGAGCCAGACTTGGATCGCGCGGACGTGAGAAGAGAGCTGCATGTCAACTAGTAGGAACCCCCTTCGACGAGTATAAAAGAAACTATCGTTAGAACGGTGAGCGATATGTTCAGACAACTACGTCTTTTCTCGTGTCACTCATTCGTTGCCTTGTGGACTACGCAGGTGTATTTACACCCGAGCTCGTTGCCCTGCATCGGCGTTGCAGGTCCACGCAACCGAACACTGTTGACGTCGTTCCGCTCACTTGAGTAGAGCTCGCGTCGGTGCTCTTGCGATGGATGACTGCGACGTTGATCCTCGGAAAAGGACGCTCGCTCGTAACACCCCCTCGTATCCTCTGCAAGCCGCTCTTCCCCGTTGGGCAGACGCGTCGGCTGCTTCGCTCTCTCACACCTTCTCTCTTCGTCGCAACGTGAACGTTCGACGTCGTTCCAGGAAGATCCGTACGAAGAGTGGCTCGGTCAATGAATCCATGTACGGCAACCTCTGGTCTCGTTACCAGTCCGTCGGCGACCTTCGCCGTCGCGTCATCAGGGACCCTCGTTAGAGCCGAGAGGCAGCGGTGAGCGTAGCCGACCGACAGGCGCATTGGATGGGTCTCGAGAGGGGTCCTTGGGACGGCATCTGCGGGATGATCCTTCGACGTACCGTGTGATCCAACGAGAGCGTTTAGAAAAAAAGGGTCACGGCGAGGAAAGAGGGCATCCGCCCTGGGACGGGGCACGGCGGGGCGAGGTTGTGGTACGGAAGGGCCTTCCTCGAGGGTTGACTTGCCTCGTTGGACGCCTTTCGTAGCTCGAGTGCCGTGAGGTCGGTTGTATTGGAGCCCGCACCCCACTTCCCCGCAGTCGACTTCTGGGTCTGTCGCACCCTGTAAGGAATTGATAGTCATGGACAAATGGCCACCCAATGTCAGGCTAAAGCGCATGCCTTTTTCCTCCCAGCAAACTCCTCACTCTAGCGACAAGAGTCACTGGTGCTCGGCCCTCATATCATAGACATTGGGCATGTCCCCCTCTCCGGCCTACAACCCGAGCAGGTCGTCCTCACAGCGACGCCGGCACCATCGCTTTCGGGCTGGGGAGGCGTGTGCCGTTAGTGGCGGCTAGCCCCAGGACCCACCCATCCTCCGCCTCCCAGAGGGCGGACCGTCGCACGTCCGTGATCAAGAACAACCCCTTATGCCTTCCTGCAGAGCGTGACTGTCTTTAATACTGTCCAGCGTCACCACGAATAAACTCCGTTTACACTCCAATAGGCCCTCGTCCGCTCGCCAGCGATGGCATAAATCCCACTCCCTTCTCCCTTACAACTCGAGCGGGCCGACACAAAGATGTGGGTACCACCGTCTTCAGGCCAGAAAAGAATGTGGGCCTTGCAATAGCGACTGGCTCCGGATCCCACCCTCCCGGTCGTATGGTGCATCATGTCGCATCGAGACGGGGAGGGGTACCGCGACTTCTCGCATGTGTCCGTCTTCGCGGGCCCAGACTCACTGGTTCAACTTTCACTACCACCACCACCACCACCACTACGAGGGGTTCTGCTCGTTTATAGCGTGTCCCACCGTCAACGCCACCACCATCATCACTGTCATTACTAGGTACCACTCACATACTTGCTTTGCTGATCCAGGAAGGGGCGAAAGAGGTACCAAATCATCTTGCATTGACATGCACACGTCCCGGCGATGCGTACTCTTTGCCTCTGCTTCTCCAGGTTCTTTCTGAATGTTTCTGTCTTTCCCCCTTCCTTTCTCTTGCGTATTTTTGGTTGCCGTCGTACATAGAGTCTGGCAATTCATCCCCATTTTGTCATGCACACTCCGGCGGTTCATATCCTTTACTATTTCTTCTCCCCCCCTCCTTCTTTTTGAACCTTTCTCTCTCAAGTATTTTTGGTCGTCGTTATGGACGGGATTCGCCCCGGTCTCCTTCCCCCTTTTGTCGTTTTCTTCCTTCCTTCCCTTCCTTCCCTTTGTGTTAGCTGAAGCCCATGCTACAACGTTCGAGATCTCGACCCGACGCTGGCATGTACTCCTACCCCATACCTACCCCAACGATCCACATCCCTCCCCCTCCTCCTCCTCCTCTTTCTGGGTCTTTCCCTCTCTCTCTCTCAAGTATTTTTAGTTGTCGTCACGCACGGGGTCCATCCAAGCCCCTCTCCCCCTTTGTTTTAGGTCAGTGGTTGGGGATCTGAAGCTCATGCCACCCCGTCCCGAATCTCCACCTCGTGGCAGCACGTACCCCCCCAGCGCTCGACCGGGTCAGACGACTATACCCTCAGGAAGCACCGACGACCCGACAACGGGGACCCAGGGCTCGGTCAGACGACCACATGCTTTTTTCGACTCTCGACCCTCGACCCAGCGCCCGGCCCCGCGCCGCGGATCAACCGACACACGATGCAACGATCAGCGATAGTCGATCTACGATATGATGATGTTATGATCGTCCACTCCGCCTGGGCCTCAGGGTCGCCCGTCGACGCATCACGGTCTGACACGGGGGTCCGTGGCCTTGTGGTCACTTCGGATGTTCTAGGCGACCGCGCGGATCGTCTGCGTCCTATTTCCGTCGTGTTTTTTTATAATTTGTTGTGTGCGCTCATCCCCGGGAAACCACCTGTGCACACGACAGACACTTCGAGCGTGCGCGGTCGTTTCTTTTCTTTCTTTCTTTTTTTTTGGGAAGAGTACAAGGCGAAATAATTACATAAAAGAACACGACAGTCCGTTGAAATTCAAAACCAGCTGATAATTACTGTAATACCCTCAATCCCGACCACCGATCAAGATCATCGCCCGCCCACACCAATCGCCGTACGCAAGTACGGATTGCTCCCTCCCATCGGCCCGTACGTCGTCCCAGTCCCCAGACCACCCCCCAAGGACGTTGCGTTCGGGACAGGCACCCCAAGACCCATCACCCCGCTCTGTCCTTGTCCATTACTCGCCCCCACCCCAGCCGCGCCAGCACTACCCGGACCGACCCCGGGCGTCGTCGTCCCCTCCCGTGCGAGTGACAACGCCACCACGCTCCGATCCCGATCGTCCCGCTCCGCGATCGTCGCGCCCCCGCGTGCGTTATCAGTGAACCCGTTCGGGACCGAGAACGCCTGTCCGAGCCCGTACAGCTTGCCGTTATACTCGATGTCGTCTACTTCGTCGCCAAAGTAGAGCTCGCGCATTTTGAAAAAGGTGGAGGCGGTGAGGAGCGAGTCCGAGCCTGCCTGATGGGACGTGCCTATTCGCATCACCTGTATTTGGGGATGCGCGTGAGCCGAGAGTCTCGGGTAGCAAGAAGGGGGACGTACACCAAGGTCATCTGCGACGTCTTGCAATCCTCCCTTGAGCGACTTACAGGCACGCATCATGAACTTGATGTCGTAGCAGTGGGGGAACCACGTTCGTAAACACTCGAAAAACGTGTCTTCCGATGTTGGCAATGACACGGCGGTCAGTAGCTTGACAAGGTAGCCAAAATCGTAGCCACTGTCAGATACCAAAAGAGAAATGTAAACGGGGAAACGGATGGCGAGACGAGACGGAAAAAGAAAGGGTAATAGTAACACAATGCCCCACTCACCTGTGAAACGATATCCACCTGGCTTCCGGAACGAGCACGAGACCCGAGGTGATGAACAGCTCTGCAAAATCATTCGGCAAAATCCCCATCTCCTCGTGTCTCTGAAAATCGATCCCCGATTTCTGCAGCAACTCGATCGACTCAGGCGCGTACATGTCCTCGCTGCAAAGAAATCTCACGACCTGACACACGCCAAGGCCCGAGACGACGTACCCGATGCTAAAGTTGAAGTTGAACTGCCACGTCGTCGCGTCCTGCGGAAAGTTGCCCTCCTCGTCCGCGAGGGTGATGCCAATTTGGATGAGCTTGAGCAGATCGACGTTGCACCGCATGGTTTGGTAGTGGTAGTCGGACGAGGTCTTGAACGTCCCGATGGGTCGTGCGACGACGCCCGGAAACTCGGTGTCCTGTACGCCTCAGTTTCGGGTGGGGCGTGCGAGAGGGGACACATACCATGGCGATATATGGATATTGGTCAATCATTTCGCGGATGAAGCGCATCTCCGCGTCGAGGTTCGGGGCCCATACTTCCCGTATTCGAGACATGGTGGATGCTCGACAGACCAGATGCGCGTCCACGAGTATACCCGCCACCCAAACCCATCGACCCGCGTCAACAAATGCTTCTCTTATGTAAGCACCTCCAATTACACAGCAAAGTGCTACTCGTAGGTACATGTGGTATACCAAGAATAATGCCCCATCAAGAAAAACGAAACCCAAGATCTCATGTCGTGGCAGGGCTAGAACCACGACATGTACGTGTTACTCTGATTCTCCACGTTCGACGCCAGCGCACCAAAGTCAAAATTAAACGTGTGGTTTCCCACTCGCTGGGGTCCGACACCAGACGTGGCTGAATCCGAGAGAGGGTGCCTCACGGTGATCAAATCGCCATTCCGTCCAAGCGCCAGGGCCAACATGTCCGTCGACAGATCGTGGGCGCTGACAGGGTCAGGCCGGGCTTCCGGTTCAAACTGAGCCGGCTTGGTCTGCGGCACGAACGTTGACAGAGCGTGGAGCGAAGGAGGCGGGCGCATATCAAAGTCCTCGAGACATCGTGTGAGGTCCGAGTGCACTGTGGAAAACGGGCTGTTCCCGTCAACCGTTCCAAAAGAAACAACCTTTGGCGTATTCCCCTCATCGACGTCCATCGCGGTGGCATCATCGGCGGACGTTCTCCACTGCGTGTACGACTTGCGGGATCGTTCCGCAATCTTGGTCAGCAAGGGCTGCCCGAGTCCATGAGCACGAGGGGGGGTGCGAGTCAAAAGGGATTCACCAGTGCCTGAGCCACCTTGGGGCATTCCTCGGCGACCTTGGCAAACAACCGATGTACCGTGTCAAGTTCTTGAAGCGCGAACGGTGCAAGGCTGAGAAACGGGGTCCTGGATACAATCAGGGATAAGGCGACCTGGCGTGGGGATTAAGCTGGTTTGGCCGACAAGCGGGAATATATACGTACTGCACCCGAAAATGCATTGAACCAGAAACACATGAATCGCTTGCTTAATTGTGGTTCACGTTCCTCGAGTGTTCTCAGAGTGGCGATAAGGCGGGTTGCGCTAAGATACGTCGCTACGGCGGACGGTGCGAATCTGTGTTGATAAGAGAAGGCGTCGTAGTCGCTCACGGCCTCGGTAAAAAAGTTTCTATGCAACTGCAAAAGAACTGGCGGCCGTCGCGTCTACGTACAACATGCGATAATGACAACGCACCTATTTCGCGACCGCTGGACACCAGCACTTGCTGCATGGTCAGCTGTCGGTTGTCGCGGATGCCATCCAGGTTGAAAATGTCGAGCGAGGGCGGAACGGTAAAGTTGCGGATGATCATGTCCACGTCAAGGATCCTCTGATAGGGCTGTGGTTGTGCTGATATCGCTGTAGTCAACGTGGGGGTCAGACAGTTTAGGAAGAATCCATGTTTCCATTCATGGTCTGTCGATTTCGTGAGTAGGCTGGACGGCGTTACGAAGCACTGCTCACATGACTGAGCACCCTGGACGATGTACATCTCGGGGGCTGCGTACGATGGACGGCGACAATCGACATGGTCGAGACATATCGAGGGAGGACGTCCAAGGGACAGTGCCTTGCGGCAAACGGTAAGAAAACGCGCGAAAAAGGATGCAACACATACGAGACGGGCATCCAAATTGAGGAGCTCCCAAAAGAGCATTCTGCGGCGCTGCGATTCTTCGGGTATGACCTTCCATCGGTTCCCATCACGATCTAGAGAAAACGGCGGTAAGCGGAATGCAACAACTGGGTTGCAGGGTCACGCACGAAGACCCAACTGGGACGGAAAAAGGGTGAGTTGGGTCAGGAACGAGGGGTGAATAGGCTCACACTTTGGGCGAGCTTTACGGCGAGACCCATGATACTCCAAGCATAAGCGACGGCCTGACTCTTGTCTGAGAAAATGAGGAGATACCAAATCATGTAGAACTGGAAGCCTGTGAAGAGGGTGACATGAAGGGAGGGGGGGGATGACGTACGAGCGTCTGAATGAGGTCCAGGTTGGGCTCGTCCATGAGATTCATCTCGCAGAGGGATGCTCTCGCGAGACGATGGTATAGGTCAGCCCGGGGGGACTCGTTCTGCTGATTGAGATCGACGAGGAGACCTATAGACATCATGATGAAGAGGAGGGATAATCGTCGGAAGCATAGGTCTTGTACGGGAGTCGTGTAAACGTGGTGGACCAGGTTTGGGAGCCAGGTCTCGCTTGGATCGAGGTTGTACCTGGTGGGAGCGGTGAGCAAATGGGGGGCGTGCACAGGGGGTGCTTACTGCCAAAGTGCGTTAAGACGGGCCTGAGTGCACAGGTACTCGGCCTCGTCACGAGAGGGCAGCATGGTGTAAATGCGCTCGCGCATGGGGTTGTTTGGGAGCCATGGGTAGGGAAAAGTCTGGCTGAGCTTGTCGATCTCTGGAGAGAGACGGGGGATGTCAGTGGGAGCGATCTCTGCGGAAGAGCTCCTGTCCTGGTGGGGAGCGGAGTGGGAGGCGGGGGAAGGATGGCGGTCAGGCTCTAGGAGGTGAGACGAGGACGGGCCGGGGTCTTCGCGTGGGTGTGAACGGGGGAGGCCGCCTGACTGGGGGCTGTAGAGTTCAAGGGAATTTTTGGTGCGAAGGAGATCCTGTGCGAGAAGGGGGTGCGGATCAGAGGAGCACTTTAGCTGAAGGGAGCCGAGGGCGTCCTCGAGCTGGCGGATGCGATCGCTCATCTGGATGATCTTTGCGTGGAGTTGCTCGGTGTTTGCGAGGATGAACCTGGCGGGGAGTGAGCGGGGAGAGGGGGGAGTGGTGTGACTGACCTGCTGCCTTTGCCCGAGGTGAGTGCGCCTGTGGGAGGGTGAGCACGCGCAGACCGAGGAGTGGGAGGACATACCGTCTGGACATATCTCTGCGCATCCACGCTTTGAGCAGGATTGGCAGGGAAACACACGATCACACTACAAGTCGTGAGCACGGACAGAGTGCACCAACGTTAAGATGACCTTGAGTTTGAGCCTATTTTGATGTGAGACAAGAAAGATGAAAGAAAGATGATCTTTACCTTCGACACTCTGCACACGACAAAGGCTGTTTCTTTGCCTTTCGTTCGTCTTGTCTCGGTCGTTTGTTGGCGTGCATGTTCACAACCAACTCCGACAACAACGGACATATCTTTATCAATTATGTAATCATGACTCTTTACCCAACATATCCCGCGTCGCCGTCGCTGCCTCTGCCAAATAATATCGCAACATCGCACCGTCTCCCCGCGTAGACGTGATCGTCCATCGCACATACTCGTCACCGATCGAGTACGATAGCCCGTACCCATCAGGGACAACTACCGCGACAGTCAGCAGCAGCAGCGAACGAACCACGTCCCGCACACGCACCTTCGCCATATCCCCACCCGTCCAGGTACCGCGACGACAGCTGTGACGTAGACAGCTCCCAGTGGCTGCTCCGCGAACACGCCACGTCCTTGTACACCTCCGGCATCTCCTCGCCCTCCCGCAACATCCGCTTCAGCCCAAACAGGTGCCGGTCAACGCCCTGTCCCTCGCTCGCCCACGCCGCGTACTGCAGGTGTCGCGCAACTGCGCGTCGGAACAACTTTGCACGCTCCGCATCCTTGTCAGTGTCAGCACCCGTCCATCCATCCATCCCGCCACACACGCACCGTCACGTCCGGGTCTAGCATCGCCTCTGCCCACGCCTTGCTCTCGTTGCTCGCACTCCGGATCACCTCGGTCCGTCCCCGCTGGTACTTGCGTGTTTGGCAGCTCTCGTACGTCACACCGGGCCGGTTAAACATCTTGTGGAACGCCAGCTGCTTCACTAGCTGCACCCACGCATCGGGTGAGACCTTGTACTTCTTCATCAATTCCTTGCCGCACCCCTCATAGTGCAGAACCTGACGTATATCAGACACGTGCACGCGACGCAAATCCTGCGACCCACATGCATCTCGTGCTGTCCCACCAGCGCATCAAAGTGCGTGCATGCCGCATCGATATACTCGCGGCATCGCGCGTCCAACTCAAACCGAAGCTCGGTCGGTGCAGCCAGCCTCGCACCTGTAGACGCCGTCCGGGCCGGTCCGAGATCGATCCTGTTCGCCGCAAGCGATGCCAACATAAACTCGTTCATACGCAACGTCGGCGTCCCGTCCATGCACGAGTGCTCCCCAAGGAACCCAGACCGTCCATTGTCGAACACGATCACTGCCTTTAAAATTAGCCAGACCCGTATATCGAATAGAAATCATACGTTGATGCTTGTCATAGAATCGGTTACGTCCATCTCCGACCCAGCACGCCCTCGAAATGTCCTCGCGCGTGACAGGTTTGGTATCATCGAGGCAGACGACGATCGCGGCAGACTCGACCCGCTCCAACGACTTGCCGTTCATCGGGGACGCTGTCAACAACGCCGCCCGTGCCTGAGTTTCGAAAACAGCGTTGAGGGTGTGGCGTTGATTAAAAACAAGCATAGACGCACGTCCGTCCAAATATCGCGATTCTCGCTTGTCAGCGCGCCAACGGGCACACCCTTGTCCTCGCCCGCCAACGCAATCACACGTTCGATCTGACTGGTGACGTTAGCCCCGATAACAGCGCCTCGAGGATCAGACGCACACTTCGAGTTCGGCAGCGCTCAGCGGCACGCCGTCCGACGTCGCCAGGGGTACTTCGAAAAACTTGTTCTTGCGCACGAACACGACGTGATCGTGCGTCCGCGGATCAAACTTGCTCGCGGTATCACAAGGCTTGACGGGGTATCGACACGCATGGAAGCTACGTCGAAGAAACGTTAGCGAACCTTCCCAAGCGCAATCGCCCGGACTGACAGCCACTTGTACGATTCCATGCACAATGGCGTTCCACGGATCATTTCCGGCTCGAGCTGTCCCCTACACCGAATCAGCGCCGACCCAAAATCCAAACCAGAGGGACGCACGACTCGGTCAACGTTCGAAATGCCATCATGGACTTGACCAAGCTCGCTCCACGCTTCGCCACGCCCTGCCTGCGCACGTCGTCTACATGGACGTAGAAATAGCTCACGAACACCACCACTGGGTCGCGGTAGCCCATGTACGCTACCTCGTTCCACCAGTCTGCGAGCCAGTTCTTCATCCCGGGTTCGTGCGCGCGGGATTCAAGGCGCGCTTGGAGGGTGTGGGCGAGCGGGGACATGAGAAAGGATTGGGCGGCTGCGCGGGTGGTGGTGTATTCGGCGGATGTGAGGTGAGGCTGGACGGACTCGAGGTATTTGGCGATCGTCGAGGCGAGCGGGGGCACGGGGAGGTGGGGAAGGGATGCTTGAAATCGGAGCATCGGTGTCGCGGACGACTGCACGGTGCGGGTCATTCGGTATACCTAGACAAAGTCAAACTCGGATCTTTCTTTGCAAGAGATCACAAACTGTGAGCGGAAAACGTCTGAACATGAACAACCACCAAAAAAAACAAAAAAAAAAGGCGCGCAAAGAGATGCCCGTGATAGTCTAAGTACAAAGTCGTTTTGACACCTCCAAAACGAGCTGGCGAATGTCACGCTTAGAGACACCCTCCAATTTCCGCTTCAACATATCCCCCGTCCTCAGCGTGTCCAACAGCGCGTTCGCCTGTTCCGTGTACGGCGACAACCGCAACAGTAACCCAAGACTCGCCACTAGTCGGTGCACCGTCTCCTCGTTGCTCGTCTCCTCGATCGCACCTAGAACAGCAACCACGATCTCGAGCTCCCACTCCTCGTCTTCCTCCGCACTTGGTCCGCTATCCCGTGCCTTGACCTTGTCCACTCGCACCCGCTGTAAATACGCGGCAATGTTGAATCCGAGACTCGCCGCAGCCGTCCGCACCGCCGCATCCTCGTGCAACAACGCGTCCACGAGCAGCTTGGTCACCGATCCTCGCGCAAACAGAATCACGTCTCGCGCCAAGACCTGATTCGAGAATGTGTTAGCGAGCATCCGCAGAAGCGTTAGCAGATAGTTGCGCGGCGCGTCCTCCTTCGCTTCCAGCGTCTTGTCCATCATCTGTTGCAACGGACCCTCAGACACCTTTTTCGTCGCGTTCCACGCTGCAAAAGATGTCTTGAGCAGCGCGACGCGCCAAATGTCCACCAGCGGAAACAGCTCGCTCGCCCCCAGGTTCATGATGAGGCTCGATGTTAGCGCAAGCCAGTGATCGAAGCTCGTCGATTTGGATGGCGTCGCCGTGGAAGCTTTGAGGAACGGAAGGACCGTCTTGGTGAGCGTCTGTTTCACCTGTGCTTGCGTCAGTGCCCCACTCCACGACGGCACACCGTCGATGAATCCCGCCAGCTTGGAAAACATGGTATCCAAGTTGGGTATCTGAGTAAACAGGATCGGATTGAGCGATATCGCTTCGACCGCTGGCAATGAAAGCGATGTATGCGCATGTGCTATCAAACCATGCTCGTCAGTGACACCAAGACCAGAACCGCACGGGTACGCACGAGGAAACGCTTCATAGATCAACAAGTCCACCTGCGTCCTCAATTCCGGTGCATTTACCCCCTTGAGCTCATATGTCTGCAAAACACGATAAGCAATCGTCCTCTCGATCGAACAACCACCCCACCTTCTTGCCATCCAAGAAAAACAAAAACGTGGGCGTCACCCGAACCTGATATGCACTCGCCACCGCATTGCCCAACCCGACACTCAAATCAACCTTGGCGAACCCCACCCCGCCGTCCGGTCGACTCTTGCTCTTCGCCAGCTCCTCGAACACGGGCTCGATCATCCGACAGGGTCCGCACGTCGCACTCGTGAAAAACGCAACGACGGCACGATGGGAACGTATCAGGCTCTGGAACGACACCGGGTTCGTGGTGATGTGCATCGGCGCTGAGAGGGGGGCATCTGGCGCCGGTGTCGTTCGCGTGGGTGGGATTGCCGCCAGTGTGGACGTAGGTGGCGCACCAAGGGATGGGCTGCCAGTGGCCTGTGCGTGCGCGGCGACAGACTGAAGGAGGCTTGCCGCAAGCGCTGGATCGGACGACGGCGCTGCTGCAGGTGGACGCGCGGGGGCTCCGTTCGCGGAACGACCACCCGCAAACATGGCGTCGATCCTCGGTCGGAGCGCTGCCCCAAAGGGCGTCGAGAGGAAATCGCTCGGTAGCGCTACCAACCACGCCATCAGGGCTGGGGGAAGGATGGAAAAGAGCTTGCTTACATGTAATATAAGAAGGGATGCTTCCGCCCGTCAGGAACCCGATACAATCGTTCGTGAACGAGTTGCAATTAAAGTCTGATCCATGGAAACAAGAACGGTGCTCAGCGCCCAGCCCAGTCGTCCAGCTCCCAACGCACCTAGCAAATGGTACTAGGTAGAGTCAGCTCGACGCGTCCCGTCGGCGATCATGGAGACACATACCCTGTCCGCAGTATAGTGTTCACGCATGGCAGCGATGTAATCGTCAAACGTCTCCTCGTCGATCGCAGTCTTGCCCATGTCGACGATTTGAAGCGGGGATCCATGCTACGCTGGGGTCAGCACCTCACGCTTCACCACTGACGGACAGACGCACATGAGACCGGCCAGGCCGCGTGATGCTGATACCCTGCCCGTAGAAAATCTCCTTGCCAAAGACGACGACGGACGTGTGCCTGCACTTGAGCAGTGGTCATGATCAGCACCCGCGCCAGCTGGACCCGCTGAACGCACCATATACCATCCATCTGGCGACCCGTGAGCCGCAGCGAGAGCTGCCTCGCCATGCCATCGCTCAGATCGTACACGTAAAGCTGGACTGGGGTGGACATGTAGGTGAAATGTTCTAGAGCAACACGCTTAGCATACCGGAATTATAAAGCCGTGACAGCGAGACGCGCAAGCGGTAGATGACGTTATCACCAACCCCAAGATAAGATAAGATAACAAGAACGAGTACAGAATGTACAGCTAGAGCTTCGCTCGCGGTGTCGCTCTCATCTCCCGCGCGCGGTCACGCAATACACGACGAAGAAGTTTCCCACTCGGATTCTTGGGGATCGCATCCACGAACTCGACACCGCCCGCGAGCCGTTTGTACGCCACCTTGTTGTCTGCAACGAACTAGCCATCCAATTCGTCACCATCGATCATCTCCACAAAGAGGCTCGCACGAACCTTGATGATGGCTGCCTTGATCTTGTCCCCTTCACCCACCGTCTCCGCCACACGCTTGGCGACGTGCGCATGCAAAACGACAAACGCCATTGGCACTTCGCCGCTGTAGTCGTCTGGCACCGGAACGACGCACACGTCAGCGATCTCGGGGATCTGAAGCAAACACCCTTCCAGTTCGGCAGGCGCCACTTGAAACCCCTTCACTTTCATCATTTCCTGCCAACACATCAGTGCGGGTGTGATCGGGAACGACGCCACTCACTTTGAGACGATCCCGGATAAACACCTCCTTCTCTTCGTTGATGACAACTTCGTCGCCCGTCCGAAGCCATCTATCATGATCCGCAGTTAATTTGGCGAGTCAATCAGGCCATTAGATGGCAGAGATTTACCCATCTACGAACGTCTCCTTTGTGCTGTGTGCCGTTCAGTTTCACTCGTGCAGAAAAAAAAATCCGAGTGACTCACGCTTCCTCGTTTTTCCAGTATCCGAGAGCCAACGAAGGCATCTTTACCTGGAGCTCCCCAGCCTCGTTAAATTTCGCAAACGTCCCGTCCGCTTTCATAACACGGGCAACGACGCCCGGAAGGAGCCTTCCAGCGCTCCCCAGCACTCCAATCCTCGACTCTGTGGAAAACATGGAAATTGAAGTTGCTGACTCGGTCAAACCTACCAGACTTTGTCAGGGTGTCGAACGCCGCAAAACGACACGGGTGATACAGACCATAGCCTTGGCCAATTTGCGCATTGGGGAGAACCTCAGTGAGCTTGTTCATGAGGTCAGCAGACAGAGGTGCTGCTCCACATATCATGAATTTGATGCCCGAAAGATCGTACCCTTTGGCTGCGGGATGCTGACGTCATCGGGTTACTAGCCACAACGGCAGCCACTAGAACTTACCTTGCAAAGTAACACAATTTGAGGAGGCACGAGCCTACAAGCGAGTCGGTTAACTGAGCTAGGATGAGTGAACAGTAAAGCCTTACATCAAGAGCGTTATTTTGTGCCGAGAAATACTTTGCAAAAAGTCGAGAAAACTAAACTTTGGTATCACCACCAACGTAACCTGGGATATGCGATCACCACGACTGCCAGTGGGGAATAGAAAGGACCTTACGCGACAGAATAGCAAAAAGTGCAACTTGGTCGTCGTACGTGAGCCTCTCAAGACACCCGTACGCGATACGTGCGGGACTTACGGAAACCACGAGACCGTAAATATCTTGAATTCCGGCACATCAAAACGATCCAGGATTCAAATACGAAGCCACCTACGGAAAAAAGGCAGTACTGAATCGTCGCCTTGTGATCAGCACTGGGAAAGATTTCACTCGTTGAACTTACTTCCGGCCGCTATGTCACCGGGACGAAACCTCTGGTCCTCCCACGCACGATTGTTCTGATGAACTTTGTGGTGGATGGCCATCTGAATGACGTTGATGATCGGACCATAATGCGAGATCGCCACCGCCTGGATAGCAACGTTCAAACTTCAACATTCAGTACACGCTAACGGACGAGTGCGCACTCGCCTTGGGTTTACCCGTCGTCCCGCTCGAAAAGTTGAGAAACGCAATCTTGGACCGCGCCTCGCCAGGCCGAAGCCTCCGCTCGACGAAAGACGGCTCCGCCCTCAGTCCTTCTTGTACGAGCGCCTCCACGGTTGCGTGCGCGCTCCCCGGAGCGTCGCCAAACACCACGACGCGCTCCTCCGGGATGCCTGCCCGACACGCGGCGGACACGGCTGTGCCCAGCGAGACCGGGTGTGTGATGATGAGGGTCGCGTGCGTGATGTTTATCTGGTAGAGCAGCTCCTCGGTGGTGTACCCTGGCTTCGCACCCCTGTATTATGTTGGTGGTCACGCGTCAAGTTACGAATAGACGGGTGAAACGCGACTGACGAGACAATACCACCCAGCCTGTGCGTCGCCCATATCGCGGGAGGGTAGTCTAGAACGCACCCAAATGGAAGAACGTTTCGTTATTATGAAGCCCTTCTTTCTTATGTCGAGAACGCACCGACGTGGTTCGGGCTAAAGATGGCCACTATCACAACATGGTGAGCACGCGCACGCGGTGCGAACGACGCCAAAAAAAAAAGAGTGCGGCAGAGCGGACGTACCGACGCTATTCTCCTCTGCGTGGGCGTACGGCGTAAGAAGGTGGAGTGCAAGGATGGGGTGGTGCATGCGTCACTCACTGATGCCATAGCGCGCACTGAGCGCGTTCGCGAGCCCGTATGTCCGCAGACGCAGCTAGGACAACCGTCAGACCGACTTGCATGCTCGAAGCACGACCCACCTCCTCGAAGTCGATGCGTCGCCCAGTCGCATCCTCGACCAACCACGGAATACCCGCTCTGCGGGTTGGTTGCAGCGGGTGGTGGGAATCCAGGAAAAACTGTGGAATCGTGAGGTCATCCGGGGCGGAGTAGTCGAGAGTGCCACCCGAAATTTCCACCATCTGAGATACTTGTTAGGTCGAAGGAGAAGACGATTGGGCGGGCGGCACGGTAGGGTAAGGGCTCCGCGTTGCCAGGGCGGGGTGGTATGCTGTTCAAAACGGGTCTGCCACGTACACAGTCATGGGAGCCGGACGGTTCTCGCTTTAAGCTAGTGGCGACTTGCCGATCAGGCCCAGGGATGATCCATGATCGCTTGGAGCACGGCAACAGGAGAAGGGAAACGATCCCGGTTCAACGTCGGATCAACGAGGGCGCACTTAGTGGACCATCCATGATTGTGCGATTGTCGCGGTTGTTCCACGTCCGAATGTACAAAGTCATTAATATCTGAAACACGCTTGGGTTTGATCAGAGCTTCGCAGGCGCACGCTCTGTCAGCCTCCAGGCCCTGTCCCTGAGAACGCGTCTAAGCAATTTCCCACTCGGATTCTTTGGGATCATATCCACAAACTCGACTCCTTTTAGCCTCTTGTAACCCACCTTGTGACCTGCAACGTGCTGTTCACCGCGTTAGCCCGAGAAACTCGGAAATGATCTTGATATTGACCTTGATAATCGACTGCTTGATTCTATCTGGGTCATCCTCCGTCTTGCTTATGGCATCGGGTCGTAACACAACAAAGGCAAGCGGGACCTCACCACTGTATTCGTCTGGGATGCCTACCACACAGGCGTCCGCCACATCCGGGTGATCAAGAATACATCCCTCTAATTCCGCCGGTGCAACTTGATATCCTCTCACTTTCAGCATTTCCTGTCAAGGGGGTCAGAGATGACTGGGAGACCCAACACCCACTCCTGACCTTGATGCGATCCAGCACAAAAATTTCTCCTTTGTGGTTCATCTTCACTTCGTCGCCCGTACGGAGCCATCTAGCACGTCATTGGCGGTGCCGATGAGTCAAGATATGAATTCGCTCACCCGTCCACAAAAGTCTCTTTCGTGCTGCGGGCACGGTTATCATATTCATACCAACCGGAAGAGATCCGTGCACATACGCTTTTGGATTCCCGGCGTAACCTAATGCCAGCGATGGCGTATGCACCACCAGCTCTCCCGGTTCGTCAAACGCTGCAAGCGTGCCATCGGGCTTCTCCACTCTGGCTGTGATACCAGGGATGAGTTGGCCGGCACTGCCACTTAGATCGCACTTGTGTTCAAGCGACCAAGTGGTAATAACGGTACAAGATTCTGTGGTGCCTGAAGTCAAGGTTGAATAGGTGGTCTGATATCTCCAACGGGACTACCAACCATAACTTTGCCCAATAGCCGCGTTTGGGAATACCTCGGTCAACTGTTCTATCAGCCCTCGCGAGAGTGGAGCTGCGCCGGAGGTCAAGTACCGGACGTGACTGAAATCGTAATCTTTGACGGCTGGGTGCTATTCCTTGCTTCAGTCAGAGTTGGCTGATGCATGCATCCGACCCACTTTGCAAAAGAGTACAACTTGGGGAGGAACAAGCCTGGCATCGTGGATCAGAGACGGGACTCGGTAATGATCCGAGACTATAAGCTTACATGAGATGTGAAATCTGGTGTCTAATGATGCTTTTCATGAAATCCAACATGTTGAACTTGGTAATGAGGACGATAGGCATCTATTTCTGTCGTCAGCCTAGGTGGGGCCCAGAAGACCATGCAACCAACTCCGCAGAAAAAACTGTGATGGGTCTAGCCAGGACATATATCAGCAACTTCCGTGGCAGCAAAGATTCAATCTCGCACGTTAAAGATCAGGCCATATATGTCTGGTCGACTGTACTGTAGTCAACTGAGCTTGGAATGAAACGCATCACTTACGGTACAATGGAAGGACTATAGAGCGGATCAGTACATTGCACGATTCATCACACGAGGGCCCACACCGGCACAACAGATGTCACCTGGCCTGAATCGCTGGTCCTCCCAACTAGGGTCATTTACTCTATGATGAACAGCGAGTTGGATAACGTTAGCTATCGGTGCATAGTGAGGTATTGCAACAGCCTGACGTGTGGGTCAGCTGACGAGTAAACGTCACTTGGGGAGTACGAACTTTTGGTCTACCCGTTGTCCCGCTAGAGAAATTAAGGAATGCCACCTTCGTCTTCCCTTCGCCGGGCCGTAATACACGCTCACGGAATGTCGAGGTGCTGGCAAGTCCCTCGTCGATGACGTTCTGAACGGTCGCTTGTGCACCATACGAAGCGCCATCCACGTTAAACAATACGACGCGTTCCGCTGGTAAGGTGCTAGCCCGAGCGGCAGAGAGGGCTACAGGCAATGACTCGGGGTAAGCGATGACAACAGAAGCCTTGGTCGCCTGTATCTGATACGCTAATTCGTCGGGGGTAAAGAGCGGATTTGCGCCACTGTTCCGCTTAGCATTTCGCGTGCGGGAAGATGGAGGGAGACGCACGACATGACAGCCCCCAATCTATGGGCTGCCCAGACGGCGACAAGGTAGTCTGACCGCGATCTGGGATGATGTTTGAGGTGGCACGAAACGAAACGACGTACCGACATGATTTGGGCTGAATATCAGGACTTGGACAAATGGTCAGTCTGGTCGTCGGCCGATGATGGTTTCGTATGGCATACTGACCAACCTCGTCTTCCTCTGGACAGGGGGGTCAGTGATGACGGACTGACCAGGGGGCGGGACCATACACGTACGGATGCCAAATCTATGCTTCAGCCCGTTGGCCAAGCCGAAAACGCGTGCACAGATCTAAGCGAACATGGATGACATGTTTCTTGAGCTGGGCATGGACGATAAGAGCAGTTGAGGTCACACCTCTTCGTAGCCCACCGCGCGCCCGGTGTGGTCTTCGATGAACGAGGGTATACCATGCTTGCGGACCGGCCGGATAGGATGTTGGGAATCGAGAATGAACTGCGCGAGGGTCAGGTCGTCTGGAATGTGAGGGAGCACCCCTGCTGGAGAATCGAGTTCGGCCATCAAACAGACACAAGGAAAGAGGGAAAGAGTGGGCTCAGGCTGGTGTGCGACTGGATGCTGCTATTTAACGTGTTCAGAGTGTGCACATGACGTCGCTACTGATACGAATATATATAATATAATACATTTTTCGATATAGACAATTCCTGATTCGTTTCATCATCTTGGACGACGTTCATGTCTGGCGACGTCAACAGATTCGTGAGCGACAACTGTCTCAAAGTGTGTGTTTGTACGAAACGACTAGTCTTTGATACTACTAATCATCATACAAGTTCTTTGGTCTCGCAGAGAAGAGCATCATCGATTTTGTTACTGCCTCTGGTCCGTCTCTCTCCATTACCACTCATCCCGTCTCACTCCTTGTCACCAGCCTCGTCCTCAAACTCGTCCGAGGCCCTCTTTGCTTCACTCACCGCATCCGGTCTCCCAAACACCTCCGACGCCCATGCATTCGTCAACGAACTCTTCCAACGTGCCCCTCGGAAATCAAAGCACAAGCACAAGGCAACCCCAGACGAGAGCGCTCGCAAACAGGCTGAACGAGAAGCCCGCGAGTTAACCGCAAAGAAGTATGGATTTTTGCTCGATGAAGACGATTCGAGGATGGACGTCGTCGAGCCAGCAGACAGGCCTAAACGTACAGGGAAAGAGAAACAGGAGCGACGGCTTCGCAAGCGAGAGCTCGATAACAAAGAGTGGGAGAGCGACGAAGACGAGCTCGCGCGAAAACGGCATAAAAGGGACGCAGTGACATCGCGCTCTCGCTCACACACTCCATCAGGTGACCCTCAACTAGACATTCCCGAGGTCGAGGACACGGAGGCTCGCAAAGAGAGGGAGCGTATCGAGGACTTGAAATCTAGAGACGAGTTCGCCGAGCGTGTACGCCAGCGTGATCTCGAGAAGACTAAGAAAATCATCCAAGACCGTTCTTCCCGTGCGGCCGGTCCTGCCGCTGCTGATGCCGCTGCCCGTCGACAACTCGCCGACGACGCGGAAGCACGCTCCCGGGCACTTCCAACTCTCCGCATTCACTCCCGCCAAGAATATCTCACAAAGCGCGAGGTTCAACAGATCGAACTCTTACGCAAGGAGATTGCCGACGACGAAGCCCTCTTTTCTGGTATGCGGATATCCAAACGGGAACAACGGGAGCTGGAACGAAAGAAAGAGCTCTTGAGACTCGTCGAGGAACGTCTCAACATAAGTGACAAATGGGAGGGATATCAGCTTCCCGAGGACTACTTCACAGAGCAGGGCAAAATCGATAAAAAGAAGAAAGAGAATGTCTTGTACCAACGATACGAAGAAGCCAAACGCAAGGACGACCAATTCGTGACCGACGTCGATCAGTGGGAGGCCAGTCAGACGAAGCACAGTACATTCAAGACTGGTGCGCTAGACAAGCGGGAGGTTGTGGATACGTACGAGTACGTCTTCGACGAGAGTCAGACGATTAAATTCGTCATGGACCAGACTTTGAAGGGTGAGCGCATGATGAGCGAGAAGGACAGGCTTCTCCAACAACAGATTGAAGGAGCCGAAAAGCGGAGTAAGCATCGCCATACTTTTCTTTCTTGGACTTCCCCCTCATCGTCTATCACCCAGTCAAAACAATTGAAGAAACCCGCAAGTCTCTCCCGATCTATACTTATCGCGAGGAGCTTCTTGCTGCGATCAAGGAACATCAAGTTCTGATTGTCGTGGCCGAGACTGGTTCTGGAAAGACGACACAGTTACCACAGTATCTTCACGAAGCCGGCTTCACGGCTGGTGGTCTCAAAATTGGATGTACGCAACCTCGACGAGTGGCTGCAATGTCCGTTGCTGCACGTGTTGCGGAGGAAATGGGCACCAAAGTCGGATACGAAGTCGGATATTCTATCCGATTTGAGGATTGCACAAGCGACAAAACGGTGCTCAAGTATATGACGGATGGTATGCTCTTGAGAGAATTCTTGACGGAACCGGATCTTGCGGGATACTCAGCGCTGATAATCGACGAAGCGCACGAGAGGACACTTAGTACGGACATTTTGTTTGCTCTCGTGAAGGTGCGATGACCCACTCCCTTGCTATGTTTCATAGGCTGATCGAGGTGCAAATAGGATATAGCAAGGTTCCGACCCGAACTTCGGCTGTTGATTTCGAGTGCTACGATGGATGCCGAAAAGTTTAGTGAATATTTCGATAATGCCCCTGTGTTCTACGGTGAGCGGCATTTCGACGACTCGATTTTCTGCTTAGCTATGTTTACACCTATCAGTACCCGGTCGTCGATACCCAGTCGATATTCATTATACTCCTCAGCCGGAAGCCAACTATCTCCATGCTGCTATTACAACCGTCTTCCAAATCCACACGACCCAGCCGAAAGGCGATATACTCGTTTTCTTCACTGCAAGTTTGAACCACTACCCACGCCCCACCTATTCTCTGACATGTTTGCCATTATAGGGCCAAGACGAAATCGAGTCTGCCCAAGAGAACCTCCAAGAAACGGCACGCGCACTCGGAAACAAGATCGCCGAGCTTATCATCTGTCCCATCTATGCCAATCTCCCTTCTGACATGCAGGCAAAGATCTTTGAGCCTACACCTCTGGGTGCCCGCAAGGTCGTCCTGGCCACTAACATTGCGGAAACGAGCATCACAATCGAGGGAGTAGTATTCGTGATCGATCCGGGGTTCGTGAAGCAGAATGTATATAACCCGAGAACGGGTATGAGTTCGCTGGTCGTCGTACCCGTACGTCAAATCTCGTGATGTGCAAAATATAGACTGACTTTATCGTCCAGTGTTCGAGGGCTTCTGCGAATCAGCGTGCAGGACGTGCAGGACGTGTGGGGCCAGGCAAAGCCTTCCGATTGTACACAAAGTGGGCTTTTGCGAATGAACTGGAAGAAAACACGACACCAGAAATTCAACGTACAAATCTGGGTATGACCGTCCTACTGCTCAAGTCCTTGGGTATCAATAACTTTATGGAATTCGAGTTCATGGATCCACCGCCTGGCGAAACGCTCATACGTGCATTGGAGTTGTTGTATGCACTCGGGGCGTTGAACGACAGAGGGGAACTGACAAAACTTGGGCGGCGTATGGCAGAGTTCCCGGTCGATCCTATGCTTAGCAAGGCGATCATCGAGAGTGAAAAATATGTCTGTACGGATGAGGTAAGGGCAAATCTGACATTCTTCAATGGGGTCGGCCACCGAGACTTCGACAGGTCCTGACAATCATATCGATGCTCTCCGAATCCTCCTCTCTCTTTTACCGGCCCAAGGACAAGAAACTGCATGCCGACCAAGCCCGACAGAACTTTGTTCGTGCCGGGGGCGACCACTTTACGCTCCTCAACGTCTGGGAACAATGGGCTGACACCAACTATTCACAACAATTCTGCTACGAACAGTTTTTGCAATTCAAGAGTCTCAGTCGTGCGCGGGACATCCGGGACCAGCTCACAGGCTTATGCGAGCGTGTCGAAGTGATCGTGAGGAGCAACCCCAACTCGAACGACATCACGCCCGTTCAAAAGGCCATCACCTCTGGGTATTTTTACAACACGGTGCGTTGCTTGCTCGTCTTGCGATCGCGTGTTCATCCCGCGTTTGCTCTTTGGGGTACCTTTAGGCGCAGCTGCAAAGAAGTGGCGACTCGTATCGGACGCTCAAAACTAACCAGACGGTGTATATTCACCCGTCCTCGAGTCTTTTCCAACATCAACCTCCTGTGAAGACGGTGGTGTACTACGAACTCGTGATGACCTCCAAGTCATACATGAGGTGAGCCCGATCGGTTGGCTCTACTATGTTAGACGTTGAGGACATACATTTTTACAGGCAAGTGATGGAGATCAAGCCGTCGTGGTTGATGGAAGGCAAGTCGTGGCTCATCCCGCTCCTTGATCCTTGTTCGCTAAACCCGTCTTTGCTTTTCCAGTCGCACCACATTACTTCAAGGCTGCGGATCTGGAGCAGCTGGCAACTGGGGAGAAGAAAATGCCAAAAACTGCTGGCTATTCGGGTGCTGCTGCGGGCTCCGCGTCATAGTTGTTGGGACTGCAACCCTCGCTCACGATGTTGATGGTTGCTTATGTAGCAGTCATGGCGGTAGTTGTAGGATGGATGGCCGTGTATCGCATCTCGTTTCAGCAGTTCTCACCGAAATAAATAATACAACGCAACTAGTCGCACCATACAGTCGTACATCATACATACGGTTGCAAACCAGCACTGTAACACAATTGCAGGTGGGACTTACTTTGCCCAGGCTGATTCTCTGAGGAGGTCACGAAGGTGTTTGGCCTCTTCATAGTAATCCAACGGGCTTATCTTCAAGATGCCATATCTCACGCGCGTTTGATCCTATGCGAGGAATGAGCGTCATCTCTAACCTAAGAGAACTGCCTGCTCACGTTCCAAGTATCTTGTTTGGCACGGCAGCTGATATTGAACGTCTTTCCAGCCGACTGCGCCATGAGAGCGTTATATTTGGACTCGTCATTCTCCTGGATCACACCCTGAGTGAATGTGCACATGCAAGAACACGCAGCGCCAACCTTGACTTGCATGACTTCATCTGCGGTTTTCCCAAACACTGCGAGGCCAGCATCGTTGAAGCCTTGCAACCACACTTGACCAGACCAATCTGCCACCGCCATGGACATGACGTATCTGTCCAACAAAATCAAGGCCTTGGCCATATGCCGGGCGTACAACACATACCGGTATTCTGGGCGCTCAAATGTCTTTTCACATTTCTCACATCGCCAACCATCACCAATGTCAGTGACCTTCTTGCTGCAACCCTGCGTCGGGCATGCAGGGTATGCAACGTTTTCGCTCTTGATATGCATTACTGTGGCACGGACAGAGAATTGATCCGCCTTGTCAGACATGCCGAGCTGCGATTCTTTGACATCACTCAGGTGACGCATCTCGTTACGGTTGAAGCCCCCGAATGATGATCCTCCGGGTGGCACAATGCTTGAGTGCGATTGGAAAGACTTGTCAGCCCCAATGCCGTCGTACCAGCCACGGAGCAAATGAGCTTCCTCAATGTCAGGAGAAATCGTCATATAGCTCGAAGATATCATCGACAGGTTCCGTCCTGGGCCAGGGATGTAGCGAGAGGAATGGATAAAGCTGCAAACGTACCCCCAAAGTCCCCGACTTTAACACCTTTGAATGCAACAACAGGGAAGTCATCAGTTGAATATGTCTCTGCGTGTCTCCCCCAAATTGTCATCCGAACAGAGTAGAGCGACTTGTCAACGATGGTAAGCTCGCGCTTCGCCACCTACAAATGCTGCTTAGACAATATGGTGATCAAGAAGGTTATACTTACCGATTTGTTCGATGCCTTTGAGATAACTTCTCCCAGAGGTCCAACTTCCTTGACGATAGCAATGACATCTGTGTTTATATAGTCACTGGAACGAGCCTGTTCACTAAGGTTACGTACCACAAGTCGAATCTTTTTGGAGGTCTTCCAAGGAAGACAGCGAGATAAAGTTGTACTTGATCATCGGCAAATCGCTCGCATCAACACACTGTAATACCAGCCCGTCAGTTGCATGTTGCATGTTGGCCGAATGACTAACCTCTTCAATCTCTGTGTTCTTTTCGAAGTTGATCTCGTAATCGTTTTGAACGTTAGAAAACTTTTTCTTGGCGAGGTTCACTCGACCCTTGGAAATGTAGTAGACTTTGCCTTCTTCCAACTTGTCATAGATCTCATCTACAACTGCATTGAAAGCCGTTCCACGAATCTCGCCTGTCTCATCTATTAAAGTCACATTGAAGACCTTGCCCTCTCCACGTTGATTGGACCAATTTCTGATCTCGCCCTTCTGGATGACACGGGCTTTGATGGTCCAGTTATTTTGATAGGGGCTAAGTCCCTCGATAGGATATATGGATCTACCCGATCTACCACCAGCTCCAGAACGAGTCGTGTTCGGTCGGCTGGCGCAAACGATGGTCTGAGGAGCCATGCTTGTGGACGCCTCAGGGGTCTCAGTAGTCAAGTTGGCAGCAGCGCTATCTGAACCCGTAACCGCGACTGGATTGCCTATTTTTTCCTCGTCTCTCGAGAGGACGTGGAGGTTGAGAATGATGATTAGCCTAGACGAAATATGAGTGGATCATCAAGATCAATAAGGAAACCCGAACCTCTTATCTTGTATGAAATTGCATGTCAGTTTGTCAATAACCACGATGGTGTTCTTGACAACATCTCCGCCAGAAACGAGGTCGTTG
>JBBPJV010000336.1:0-27010 GCA_038088915.1 Sutorius aff. eximius
CACGGACTCCCCAATACGGTAGTTTCTGACCATGGACCCCAATTTATTTCAGAGTTCACTTGCGAGCTTTGTAAACTGCTCGGGATCAAGCAGAAACTTTCGATGGCTTTTCACCCGCAAACAGATGGGCAAACGGAACGAGTGAATCACGACCTGAAGCAATATCTTCACCTCTATGTCGCCAAGAAACAATCCGAGTGGGCCGAGTGGCTCAAGCTGGCCCAGTTCCAGCACAACAACACCCTCACTGCAGCTACCGGCACCATTCCTTTTGCCGTTACCCACAATTACGCCCCTCAGATGGGTTTTGAAAACCCAGCAACATCTCATCAGTTTGGTCGCAATCTCGCCCGCTCCCACGAAGAGATTCATTCGGCCCTAGAAGCCACTCGAACACGAATGGAAACCTCGGCTGACTCCTCTCGGTCAGCCAACCCTGATTACCAAGTCGGCCAGCTAGTCTGGCTATCCTCGTCCAACCTCACGCTTCCTTACACTTCACAGAAGCTTTCCCCCAAATGGCTCGGTCCATACCCAATCACTCGCATCCTTCCCAATGCAGTTGAACTGCAACTACCAGCTTCTATGAAGATTCATAATGTGGTTAACGTATCTCGTGTGAAGCTCTATAGAGAACCACTCGACAAACAATCAGTGATTCGTCCAGACCCTATAGTGGTCACTGAGGACCGTCTCATGGAGTACGAGGTTGATTCCATTGTGGATTCTCGCCTCAAGCATGGCAAGCTGGAATATCTTGTCCATTGGAAAGGCTGGGATGTGACCGATTGAACCTGGGAACCTGAGGACAACTTGGCTAATGCGCAGGACGCTATTCGGGATTTTAGGTCTTCTCACTCCTCCACCCCTCGTCGTGTTTGGGGTGTTACCTTCACTGAATTCTCTTCTTTGTTTAGGCCGTACGAAAATTTCACTGCTACTCCTGACTGTTTCTCTTGCCTGGAAGTCGAGACGTAAGGAGGGGGTAGTGTTACAAACTCGTTTCTCTTAACCTAACTACACTACTTACTCACTCGTAGTCTACACTTTTCATTCTCTTTATTTTGTCACAACAGGTCATGTGACTTCTCCCTATCTTTCTTTTCTCACAATCACATGACCAGACCTAGACTCCTATGACGTCAGATCATGTGACTGGTCTAGACCATGACATCATAGATAAGAGTCTATTCTGCTATTGGTGTACCTTTTCTTATCTATCGTACCACTCCAACTATTTATTAGTCATGTATATTAGTCATGCTCTTGGCATATGTATATATACCTGAGTGATGCTATGACTGTTCCCCCAGTCTAGCTCACTTGGGCATTACCTGGGATCTTACCTCAGGCCTAAGTAGGGATATCTAGTACTATCTCCTTCACCCTTGCCTGTGGTAACCATTCCATGTGTTTCTCTATTCTCCTCTTTGTCGTAAAACATTACCGAACGTCATAGTCGGTCTTGTTGCAGTTCCACCTCATCGTACTTAGGTTTAGTTGTACGATCTCATTTCATTTACCTTTATCTGGTCCAAGTCTGTGCCTCGGGTAGCTTTGGTGGGTTCTAGGGGTTGCTCCCAAATCTGGAATCATTAACACTGGAGATATCTGCCTGCCACATGGATGCAAGCACCCTTAGTCTCATAGTTTGTGTTGTGGATTTAGGTCCTGGCATGTGAAAGAGAATGCTTAGGGCATGAAGCACATAAATTGTTTCTGGAGGTCTTTTCAAGTCGTAAGTCCTGAAAGAGTGGCAGCTGGAGATTGCATATATCATAGGCCATAACAAACATTTAGTAGTTTACATTTTGACAGACATTATCAGACTTTATACTTTGACATTCAGTAGTAGTTTCTTTGAGGCACTCATGCCACCTTATGACAAGCCATGATTCTTTCACTTCTAGTATAGCAGTCTTTACACTTTGACATACTTTATTACATATTGGTCATACAGAGATGGCTTAGTGCCATGACCACTTTGGTAGTTGCTGCCTTATTTAGATATTGGTTTTCACACAGTCGATGCTGACAAGATTAGGTCTCAGAAGAAGCCGATTGTTTATTTAGTATAGTGTAGTATTCACCAATGCTGACAGGGGAGACCTTGGAAGAAGCCAGTGGATTTTTTGTTTTTGTTTTGGACCTTTGGTGGTGGGGTTACACCATGGACTCTTTCTTGGCCTTTGTACAGGTGTTCACACATCTGGGGGCCTTGTTTTTTATTTTTCATCAAATTTTTTTTCTTTTTTGTCATCACAAAAAAGAACTCACTCATTTCATTATTTCCTCCCCAGGATTTCTTGCTGGGGACCAGCTCACATAGGAAGAGGATAGGTAGTGGGGATAATACCGTAGTGAATAGGGGGAACTGGTGAGGGCAAAGTGTATATGGAGCCTGAACCTTGGATGACTATGAATGAAGGCTCCTCATAGGAACAAGCTAGAGGGAGGACTGAAGAGGTCCCCTTTGTTGGTTCTAGCACCCCTTCCTTGAAACAGTCTTTTATGTGGGTTTTTCTCGAACATTTTTTGTTTCATGTGCCATTGCACTCTTTTTACAGACACTCGGTTATTTTTTCTCTTCATTTTTTATTTTTGCAGCCCTAGTTTTGCCCAGAGAAGCAAAACCTAGGAGGGGGATAGTGTTACAATACCATTCCCTTTAACCTAACTATTTACACTTTTACTCCTAGTCTAGGGTTAGCCTAGCTAGATGGACTACAGCATACACTTTGGACTTTGTTGTATTTCCTGTACTATAGCTCACATGATCGGTCAGCACCCAATCCTGTCATGTGATTCCCTATTCCCATCCCTGGCATGTGACCTAGTCATGTGACCATATGTACCATAGAGTATTCCAGACTCTCTTACATATCTATGATGTCATTGGATCTAGACCACTATGTCATAGTCTAGCCCCTGACATCACCACCTTCTCTTATGTACTTGTACCCTATTTAGTATTTTGGGTACCAGCACAACATGGTCTGTGTGCAGGCCCTTTGCATATATAAAGGGCATGGTGAGACAGACTGGATTCCCTCCAGTCTTGTCAACCTGTGCATTACCTGGGTCTAAGGGGGAGTGGCCTCAGCTGCTACTATGCTTCCCCTCCAGTGCTGAATGCTCATACAGACTAACCATTCATTTCCTTATCATCATACACTGTTGCCAGGCATCATAGCCAGTCCTCTCATTACTAGTCAGTTACCATTAGCACGTCATTGGGTAAGCCTTCAATGCCATGTGCTTGGGCTAGGGCTTGAGTCTACTCGCCCTATTAGTTCCTCCTTGGGCTTGTTACATCTAGTGCTGAGTGCTCATACAGACTGCCACTCTCTTCCTCATTGTCTACACCATTGCCAGATGTCATACCTGGTTCTCTCTCTATTAGATCATCATTGTTAGCATGTCATTGGATAAACCCTCCAATGCCATGCACTTGGGGTTAGGGCTTGAGTTCTACTTGCCCTATGAGTTCCTCCTTGGACTTGTTACATAACCCACAATCAGAAGCATTGTAGAATATCATGAATGACCAGTTCATAAGAGTAAATATGACAGCACCTGTGCAACATTCAAACCCTTAGAAAGCTTGTTAGGGAAAGATTAAATCAACTTACATCTAGTAAGCTGTTATCAGTATGAATCAAGACCAAAATCAGCTACACAGTACATCTACCAAAAAAAATGCACATTAATGGTAGGCAATATCATAACTGTGAAACAACAGAGCTCACAGTAACAGGGCCTGGAATGAAGGTACTACCAACTAAGAATCCCTCTGATGAACTTTGTCAATTCTTCAATTCAAGTGTAAACATACAAAGGGTACTTGAACTTGTTGCATTCATTTTGTCATTTATATGAGATGCACCATAGAACTGATAGACCTACATGACTGCACATAAACCACCATAGCAAACCTGTGTATACCATGGTCAACTCGGAATACTATAGTTGCAATGGAATCATATAGCTGAAGCTTTATACATACCAGAACAAAGATAGTTGATATCCAAATCCAGGGCTTGCACTGTAACACTTTCAGGAGATAATGTGAGCATTAAAACATAATGTCCTACCCAGACATATTCAATCTTTGAGCAGCTTCTCAGTCAAGTATGCAAGCGAAGGATGTGAAATAACATACTTCACTTGAAAAAGTGAGAACTGATCAAGGTGGTAGAGTGTCAGGGCAGATAGTACATATGATGAAAGTGTAACTCACAGTAATCATATACATTGGCTGTGACAATAGCCACTACGAATACCACTGAGACTATCATCAGCAGAAGAGATGGATGACCATACAGGATATGTAGTCATTCATCTGCAGAGATTGCAAAGCGGGCTGCACATCGGACATGACAGCTACGGAGTAGACACTGTTTGGTTTAGATGCAAGTAAGGTTTAAGTACTGAAGGAGGGGGGGGATTTACTGCAACTTGCGGATCAGTTTTATGCTTTTCCGGCAGTTATATGCTGGCAGGTTGATTAAATATTCTTTTCGTGGCGTGCTCCGCGCAGTAAGAAATAAAAGTGCCGGGTGCCGGGTGGGTGGTGATAAGGAGGCAGCGCACGCGTGGTTTCATTTGCATATGGAGACAATGACTCATTGAACACATGTCTATACAGAAACATACGGTGATGCATCATGATTTGATCGGGTGGCGTGCAACATCCATAGGGCCTGTGGCACTGATCACTTCTGAGCATCTGGTTTCCGGCCTCATTCGGCGCTTTTCTGTATCCACGTTCATGCGAGACGCACACGGGTGACGGTCGCAACTGTCGAATAGAAAAGAAACGTTCATTTTAGGTGCTCCTTTACTGATCATCCATATCGACCTACCGGGTTTATGGAGAGTCGGGGGCCGACTTCTTGATTCGAGGCTGTAACCTCAAATAACTATGGGATATCGATAGCTACGATTCAAGGGTAGTACGACGCACTGACATAAACGGAGAAAATAGAATGGCTCAGGGGATTCATCGAACCAAAGGTCGCATGGTCTGCGCGACGACGGCAGAGGATGCAAAGAGGGATCCATCACGCAAAAGTGCAAAGCATGTCGACGTCCTTCGCGGTCACGAATTAACTAATGCGTACCACGATCTGGGAATGCTAGTATGTCTGATCATAAGAGACAATAAACAACTGGCGAGACTGTGGGGACTAACGGGAACATGTCGGAAAGTGCGGCGAGTCTGGTAGTGCATGCGATCGGGAGTTTATAATCATGGTATCACCGCGTCATCTCCACGACCGCGTGCCCGGTCACAGACGTGTTGGAGGGAAACGGGATGGGAACAGTGTGAGACTCTGGTACATCTACCAAGGAATTGCGAGGATAGCCCGTAGATTCCGTGAGGATCTTAGTGGCAGGAGGAATGGACACCGGGACGGCGGGCTGAGAGCCAGAAGGGAATGTAGACACGGACGCGGATGGGGGGACGACTGTTGATGGTTGCCAGTGACGCGATAGACCCCGCGGGTACGCAGGCACCTAAACTTTGATTTGCCCCGCGCCCCTCGAGACGTGCCAGTACACTGGATCGGACAGGTTGAATACCGATAGGACACGATTCGTCAGCGAGATGGAGGAAAAGCACGGGTAGATGGAGATGCGATGTGCACCAGCGTGTACGCGGTACATCGATGATGGCCGAGAAGACAGTCGGGCATGGGGTCCGCTGACGTTGAGAGGCATGGAGACAGGATCAGAAATTGACGAATCTGAGGTTGCCCTGTTGCTGTCAGTGGAATGAGCAGCGAGTGATAGTGCAGGCAAGTTGGAACGGACGAATCTACCTGGCTGTGCTCGACTTTGAGTTTCGTGCATTAGAGGCGCGTCTGGAGCTTTTTCGAAAAGGCAATCATAAGGCGCAATCACCCAAGAATTCGTCGCATGGAAGCACTGCGAAAGCAAAAGTAAGGAAAGGGAAAGGGAGACAGGGAAAGGACAAACCGTGGATGGTCCATGGGTGATGGTATGGCGCCGGGAGGAACGGGGAGACAGAGACGACCGGATGGGGGAGCGGTCATTGATGATTGGCTACACAGGCCCCGCGAGTGTGACAGCATCCTTGTGCCTGCGGCTGCAGCTACGCAAGACGGGCCAATATGCCTATATCCGATGAAGGGGACGAAACAGTAAGGATGGAGGTGAAGTGGGGGGAAACACGATCGAATGGAGTCAGATGGCGACAGATCCGTTTGGCCAGGTCCAGTGGGTGCTGGTGTTTGCTTCCTGGGTCCTGCTGGTGTGCAGATACGGGCTGGTATAGCTGAGCCACCTCCTGCACTTCGTCGGGTGCCGTTGTAGTGGACGCGCTGAAAATTTGACCCTGCTAAGGTTTTGCCACTGGTCTTGGACGGGTAAACGGTGCAAACAGGTAAAAGCACAAAACACATGCCAACCCTGCCGTGCTTGGCCATGAGTTTAGCGTATTGGAGCCACGTGGAGGGCTGAACATGGGGGGGAAGCATTGAAAGCAGAGAACACAAGGAAAATGTGGAAGGGCGAGACGCACGTAGTTTGCACTGGCCGCCTCAGGCCCCTTCAATTGAGCCCGTCTGCATTTTTTTTCTTCTGCCTAAGCTGTGTTGGTCATGGTTTCACGGGCAGAAAAGGCCCGGGCAAGCATAAGTCGCCAAGGCCACAGTACGTAGCAGAGACTTCTTGCTTGAGGTTGCAAGGCTCTTGGCAATGTTCGCTTCGGGTACACCATACATACAATCATAGTAGGTAAGTATGAACTATAGCCTCCATATTGACCTGAAAAGTAAAAGGGGAAGGAGATATGTCAACTTTGGTAGTGGGATCCACCGAAAATGAGTTCACGCCGCTCCGTCATCCAAGTTTGACGTTCGAATACCCTTTCATTCTTCGCTACACCTTTCCATTGAGTAACTGTCCATCCTCCTTTCTGGACTTTTCCTTACCAAAACGCACTGGACTCTTCTGAAGCGCTTCTTTTCAGATCCCTAGAATATTTGCCCCGGCTATGACGGGTCGGTAGCGTGGCTGTAAGGTCGACTATTTTGCGAGATGAGGTTATCGCCTTGATCTTCATAGGTTCGTCTAGGACAACCCTTGACGACGGAGTTGCTGCATTGTTGCTCTCACCACAACTTATTTTTACTCCGCCTACACCTCGGCCTCCTGGTCATGTGCGCTGCGCAAGGAGTACGATGCCATCCTCTTCGCCGACTCTTCGTATCCTTACCCTCTCACCTTTCCCTGCCAGGCCACCACCCGATTTTATGCCATTGGCCGAGGTTCATCAACGTTGGGGCGCGTGTCACATATAAAATAGTGTCCGTTCATACGCCATCAGCAACTAGGTTGCGGAACAGGGCGCGAGTGAAATTGGGGCGGTATGCCAACCGCACCGCTCTCTCCTGTCCACCCTGTCCCCCTCGCGCTCACGTGCTTTAAAAATTTAGCGTTCTCTAGCTTTGATTGATGCATCCAGCGACATGCGGCCGTATCACGAGAACGGGTTTCCCAGATCTCTGCCAATATTCCCGGGCCAGGTTCGTGCACTCGGGTTTCGGGCTGAAGGGGTTAGGCAGCAAGTTGGCCACATGGGGTCCCCATGGCGAGACTCCTACCCATCGATCTTGTTCTAGATACGGGTAGTTCCTCGCGCCTCGGCGGTTAGGTGATTTTTTTCCGAAAACGGCTTTAGTATTGACACTAGCATTTCACGCTGATCTGTGACACCTCTCCTATGGGCATGTAGAGGACGCGATCGTTGTTGTAGACAGTGGATGGTTCTCATACGATGTCGTTTCAAAAGGCCTGAATGACCCCGCGGTTCGTCGGCCACCGTCGAATTGTACGAGGGTATTCCTTCTCGGTCTCTAATAACATTCCTAGTGTCGAACGCAATGGTGCACTTCGCCACGTCTGTCGTGTCTGCAGACTCTCGATTCTGGATGTGATGCAGGCGTCGCGAGTTCCATGAACCGACACCCGGTCAGTATGCACAAAGTTGTGTGTGAGGAAAACAAGTTCCATGGCACGACGAAACGCAGACAAGCATACAAGAGCATGGTACATCTAGGTAGGGGGAAGCCATATCGTACGCATAGGTAAAACAAACATCAACTTGAAGTTGCCATTGAAATAACATGATCCGCACTTCTCTCCAATATGCCCAGCCGACTGCTCTCGGCTCATGTCTGTCTCACCTATTCAGACCTGTTGCGCACGATTTCGCACTACGCTGAGCGGAATTGCTCCCGGTTCGTTCGCTACCCCATCCCTAGCCTGATCCTGCCCCGGGGGTGCCACTACGAAGGAAATCGGAGACACGACTGTGTCCTGGCTGGAATAGAGTTGCGACGAGAGACCAAATCCGCTGTCGATCCCCCGAAAGCCGCGGTGTGTGTCACGATCATACAGCTCCCGCACGCTGATGATGAACCGTGGCATCATTGGGAATATGGCTGTGTAGGTCACCATGGCCACAAAGATCTGGGCGACACTGTTTCCAATGGGTGTACTTTCCAATATGTTTGTAATGTTGTAGAATGCAATCCTGATGATAAGACAAAGGAGGCCAGATGAGTGGAGTGTTATTTTGGCAGTCACAGGAGAGAAACATGGAGGGGGAAATGGGGTAGGAATGAAGTAATAAATGTGGAAACTAGACTCACACAAAAAAATAGATGATTCCATCCCTCACCAATAGCTGAATGTATTTGCTGGGCTGCCACTGCTTGGTTACCTTGTACATCCTGACTGACTGCTTTGATGTTTGCATGACAGGAAGAATCAGAAGTGTAACCCCAAGAATGTATTGTAGCACTTGAAATGGGAGCTTAACCAGTGCTGGGGTATATGTATAATCACAGAGAGAGAGATTCATGAGCTGAACAACAGTGACTTGAGAGACAGTAGGTGAACATTTGTCGAATGCACTGATACATGCGAATTGATTTAAGACATACCTGAGGCAGTACTTGGATTATCATAGATGCCTGCAAAAACAATAAAGCAAATAACTTGTGGCACATAGATAGACAGGAGAATGAAAAGAATCCATTTGGATTGATTCCACATTGCATAGACTCGGAGGATCATTACCACTGCAAATGGTGTGAAGCCATGATTTGAGAAAATAATTGCAGGAGAAAGTAACTTACAATCAGATGCATTATAGAATATAATGAATAGCCAGTTCATAAGCAGAAATAGTAGAGTGCCTATCCAAAACCCAGACTCAGAATGTTGAATACAAAATAAATGAATCCACTTACAACTAGCAAACCATTATCAGTACACATTTAAATCAAAATCAGATATATTGCACATCTTTCAAAGGATTTTCATTCGTGACAGATAACGTGTGGAACAGAAGAACTGACATTGATAGGGCCTGGGACAAAGCTACTACCAACTGGAATGTTTCGAATGAGCTCAACTGGTCCTCTTGTTCAAGCATAAACATACATACAAAGAGCACTTGAACTTGATGTATTCATATTGTCATTCACATCATTTAAAATGCATCATGAATCTGACAGGCTTACATGGCTGTACATAGACCAGCATACCGAACCTGTTTATAGCATGATCAGCCCGAAATGCCTGCAATCGAGTATAGATATAGATTTTATACACACCAGAACAAAGACAGTTGATACCCAGGTCCAGGGCTTACACTGTAACACTATCAGGAAGAGTGTAAACCTGAAAACTGACATATCTTACCCAGATATATTCAATCTTTGAATGGGTTTTCAGTCAGCCTATATGATCTAGGGTGCAAAATGACATACCTCCATTGAAAGGGTAAGAACTGCCATGACGGGATCATGATGTCAGAGTGTCAAGAGCAGGTACACATGGCAGAAGTGCGACTCACAATAATCATATGCAACGGCCGTGACAGTAGCAACTACGAATGTCATGAGATTAGGCGTCAGCCAGTGAGATGGATGAACATACGGGATATATAGTCGTTCGTCTGTAGAGATTGTAAAACGGACCGCAGGTCGGACGACATGGCAGCTACAGTATGAGGCACGGCACTGTGGAATGGTTTAACGGCGAACAAGAAAAGCGTTAAGACTAGGGATGTTACCGTATCCTGTGGATCGGCCTGGTGTTTCCTCACCAGTTATAAGCGACGGGTTAGGAGCGACTGGTACTACGACGTAGTAGTGGATGTCAGAGTTGGCAGCGATGGAAGTGGTGCACGACGAATGGGGGCTATTAAGCGACACGCCTCCCCACGGCGGGCGCTCTACGGACGTAGTAGAGGCGGGTCGAAACGTTGGTAAGTTCAGGGTCCCGATTTAATCCCTTATGGAATTGGGATTCGCCGATCAGAAATTGAGCTGACAACGGTACCTGATGGCGATGTCGGGTACGGTTAATGGGGATTCCCGACATCATCCCGATGTTCGATTGGCGGGCATGGTAGTCGCAGCCATCATGTGCTGGTACTGCTTCTGTGAATTAGTCAGCGGTCCTGACTAATTCGCAGAAGTGGCTCGAACACGAAGGAAACATTTTGTTGAAGGTCCCTCTCCGCAGACTCTGTTAACAATGCATGCCAACCAACAGCCGTCATGGAGGATGACCTTTTGATTCAAGATTGTAAGCCTTAGTTGCCTTCTGAGCGAACTTCGGAAAAACGATGAGAAAGCCCGCTATGAGGCTGTGGTGCGCAGCATAGTCATGGGGCGAACCGATCACCGGTCTAACGGAAAGGACCGATTCAGTTCCTTGATTTGAAATAGTGACGGTGAGATAACCTTGACCCGCGCGCTGTATGCCACGTCGTCATGAAGGGGAAAACAAGGTCCGAATTTGACGGAATCAATGAACAAAAGCTTGTACGGCGTGCGACGACGACGACCGGGAATGCAAAGACGAATCCATGGTGAGGAAATACCAGTATGCTTGAAGGGCTCTGCGGGCAGCTACGAGTCCGACAAACGCGTGTTGTCAAACCAAGGCGATAAACACCGAGGGAATCATGGCAGTCGATGGGAGCATGACAATACATGCGGCTTCACAAGTGTGTTGAATGAGACAACTTTCGAAGGGCGCCGTGCGACAAACTCTGGTACCATCCACCGAACCTAAGGTATCGCAAGGATCGCTGTCACCCAAAGAGGTCACGAAATAAGGGGTACGCACCTCGGTGGGTTTATGCACTCTCGAGCGCATGGCTAGACATTGTTCCGCTGGGTGATGCGAACGTATGTATGCTACTGGATCTTCTCTTGGAAGTACGGATAGTTACACATACAAAAGTAAACAAGCGAAACCTTAAATAAACTAACAAAAATGGTGACGCTACGAATAGCGAGCATAAGTAGAGACACTTCGACGTGCTTCTACGGACGCTTTGCGTGGATGCTGGCGGGTTGCGGTCACGACCATCATGTGTTGATATCATCTTGAGGGATCGACTTTTTGATTCAAGATCGCAAGGGACTACTTACGGGATGACAACAACCATGACTGAGGGGCTGTATCCCGCGCTGTCATAAAGGGAAGAAATTGCACCAGAGTGCCTGACCTGGTAAAAACATCGAGCCAAAGGCCGTACGAACTGCGCGACAACGGTAGAAACAAGGTGACTTCCCGTGGGCTAAATTCTAGCAGAACAGAATAAATCAGACTTCAAACTTGTTTTAAATCATTGATAATCTAATACTCTATGCACCGGAGTAAACCGTAGGCTGGAAAAATAAAATATTTCACGCCTGCGTGCTGTAATGGGCTGGACGGCATTTCCTAGCGGCGAATGATCAGTTGTGGCACTCGTCTTAGCGCGCCCGTACCTAGAGATGTGGCAAAGGACTCGCAGAGGACGAGCGCGCAAGCGCGGCACGGTGCTGACACAAGCGATATCGCGAGCGTTGTTGACCAAAAATTGGACAACAACCGTCAAGAATAATCCGTTAGGCCCTTTTTCGGTTCAAGGTTTATTCCAGGGGTATCTATTTCAAATTCCTCTCTCTTTCCATCGGCATCGCGGCACGACTGCCTTTTGAGTGAAGATGTAACTAGTTTTAATCTATTATGCTGAACTTTTAGCCCACGGGAAGTTAGCCATTTGTAGCGGCTCTCATCATATATAAAACCAATGCATCATTGCCATGAATTTGCATTGAATTTGTGCAAGGACCCTCATGTTTTGCTGCTTTATTATCACCTTATGGTCTGGATGATGGAGTTGCTGTATTGTTACTCCCACCACAACCTATTTTTACTCTGCCTACACCAACCTACTGGTCATGCACCCTGTGCAAGGAGTACAACGTCATCTTCTTCGTTAACCCTTCGTATCCTTACCCTCTCACCTTTTCCTGCCAAGCCACCGTCCGATTTCATGCCGTTTGCCGAGGTTCATCAACGTTGGAGCGCATACCACATACAAAATAAGGTCTGTTCATACACCATCTGCCCATACTGCCAACCAGGTCGCGGGAAAGGGCCTGAGCTAAATCGGGGCGGTAGGCCAACCTCGCGCTCGCGTGCTTTATGTTTAGCGTTCTCTGGCTTTCATTTAGACATCCAGCGACATATGGCCGTATCGCAGGTACGAATTCCCCAGATCTCTGCGAATAGTCTTGGGCCAAGTTCGCGCACTCGGGCTAGTTGGCGAGTTGGCCACATGAGTCCCCGTGGCGAGACTCTGACCCATCGATTCTGTCCTGGATACGGGTGGTTTCCGGCGCTTCGGCGGTTGGGTGATCATGCAATTCCGAAAACGTCTATTAGTATTGACACCAGCATTTCACGCTGGTCTGAAACACCTCTCCTATGGGCACGTGGGGGACGCAATCGCCGCTGTGGACAGTGGATGGTTCTCATACGATGTCGTTTCAAAAGCCCTGGATGACCCCGCGGTTCGTCGACCGCCGTCGAACTGTACAAGGGTATCCCTTCTCGATCTCCAACAACGATCCTATTTTCGGACGCAGCGACACACTTCGCCACGTCTCTTGGGTCTGCAGAAGTTCGACTTCGGATGTGACGCAAGCCTCATGAGTTCCACGAACCGACACCCACGTGGTCAGTATGCGTAAAATTGTGCGTTAAAAAAAACAAGTTCCATGACAAGATGAAGCGCAGACAAACATACAAGAACATGGTACATCTAGGTAGAGGAAAGCCATATCGTACGCATAGGTAAAACAAACGTCAACTTGAAACTGCCATTGAAATAACATGATCCGCACTTCTCTCCAATATGCCCAGCCGACTGCTCTCGGCTCATGTCTGTCTCACCTATTCAGACCTGTTGCACACGATTCCGCAATGCGCTGAGTGGAATTGCCCCCGGTTCGTTCGCCTCTCCGTCCCTAACCTGATCCTGCCCCGGGGGCGGCTCTGCGAAGGAAATCGTAGACACGACTGTGTCTTGACTGGAGTAGAGTTGTGACGAGAGACCAAATCCGCTGTCGATCCCCCGAAAGCCGCGGTGTGTGTCACGATCATACAGCTCCCGCACGCTGATGATGAACCGTGGCATCATTGGGAATATGGCTGTGTAGGTCACCATGGCCACAAAGATCTGGGCGACACTGTTTCCAACGGGTGTACTCTCCAATATGTTTGTAATGTTGTAGAATGCAATCCTGATGATAAGACAAAGGAGGCCAGATGAGTGGAGTGTTATTTTGGCAGTCACAGGAGAGAAACATGGAGGGGGAAATGGGATAGAAATGAAGTAATAAATGTGGAAACTAGACTCACACAAAAAAATAGATGATTCCATCCCTCACCAATAGCTGAATGTATTTGCTGGGCTGCCACTGCTTGGTTGCCTTGTACATCCTGACTGACTGCTTCAATGTTTGCATGACAGCAAGAATCAGAAGTGTAACCCCAAGAATGTATTGTATCACTTGAAATGGGAGCTTCGCCAGTATTGGGGTATATGTATAATCACAGAGAGAGAGATTCATGAGCTGAACAACAGTGACTTGAGAGACAGTAGGTGAACATTTGTCGAATGCACTGATACATGCCAATTGATTTAAGACATACCTGAGGCAGTACTTGGATTATCATAGATGCCTGCAAAAACAATAAAGCAAATGACTTGTGGCACATAGATAGACAGGAGAATGAAAAGAATCCACTTGGATTGATTCCACATTGCATAGACTCGGAGGATCATTACCACTGCAAATGGTGTGAAGCCATGATTTGAGAAAATAATTGCAGGAGAGAGTAACTTACAATCAGATGCATTATAGAATATAATGAATAGCCAGTTCATAAGCAGAAATAGTAGAGTGCCTATCCAAAATCCAGACTCAGAATTTGAATACAAAATAAATGAATCCACTTACAACTAGCAAACCATTATCAGTACACATTTAAATCAAAATCAGATATATTGCACATCTTTCAAAGGATTTTCATTCGTGACAGATAATGTGTGGAACAGAAGAACTGACATTGATAGGGCCTGGGACAAAGCTACTACCAACTGGAATGTTTCTGATGAGCTCAACTGGTCCTCTTGTTCAAGCATAAACATACATACAAAGAGCACTTGAACTTGATGTATTCATATTGTCAATCACATCATTTAAAATGCATCATAAATCTGACAGGCTTACATGGCTGTACCAAGACCAGCATACCGAACCTGTTTATAGCATGATCAACCCGAAATGCCTACAATTGAGTACAGACGAAGACTTATACACACCAGAACAAAGATAGTCGATACCCAGGTCCACGGCTTACACTGTAACACTATCAGGAATAGCGTAAGCTTGAAAAATTGTCATATCTTACCCAGACATATTCGATCTTTGAATGGGCTTTCAGTCAACCCATATGATCTAAGGTGCAAAATGATATACCTCATTCGAAAAGGTGAGGACTACCATGATGGAATCATAGTGGTAGAGCGTCAAGGGCAGGTACACATGGCAGAAGTGCGACTCACAATAATCATATACAACGGCCGTGACAGTAGCAACTATGAATGTCATGAGATTAGGCATCGATCAATGAGATTGATGAACATACGGGATATATAGTCGTTCGTCTGTAGAGATTGTAAAACGGACTGCAGGTCGGACGACATGGCAGCTACAGTATGAAGTAAGGCACTGTGGAATGGTTTAATGCCGAGCAAGGCAAGCATTAAGGGGAGGGATGACACCGTGTCCTGTGGATCGGCCTTGTGTTTTCTCGCCAGTTGTAGGCGACGGGTTCGGACGAGTGGTACTACGACGTAGTAGCGGATGTCAGAGCTGGTGGCGATGGAAGTGGTGCACGACAAATGAGGGCTATATACGACGAGCGTCCCACGGACGTAATGGAAGTGGGCCGAAACGTCGATGAGTTCAAGTCCCGATTTGATCCTTTTACGGAGTTGAGATTCGCCGATCAGAAAATGAGCTGACAACGGTACCTGATGACGATATCGGGTACAGTTGGTGGTAATTCCCGATATCGCCCTGATGCTCGATTGGGGGGCGTTGAAGTCGCAATCCTCATCTACTGATACTGGCTCGAACACGAAGGAAACATTTTGTTAGGGGTCCCTCTCCGCAGACTCCGTTGATAGTGCGTGCCAACCAACCGCCGTCATGGAGGACGAACTTTTGATTCAAGACCATAAGCCTCATGCTTTCCTAGCAAGCTTCGGAAAAAAAGATGAAAAAACCCGTTATGAGGCTGTGCTGCGCAACACGGTCTTGGGGCGAACCGATCACCGGTTTAACGGAAACTTTGGACCGATTCAGCTCCTGATTTGAAATGGTTACGGCGAGATAATAACGGCCCGTGCGCTGTCTGCCACGTCGTCATGAAGGGGAAAGCAGGGTCCGAATTTGACGGAATCGATGAGCCAAAGCTTGTACGATGTGCACGATGACGGCTGAGAATCCAAAGACGAACCCATGGTGAGAAACCACCAGTATGCTTGAAGGCTCTGCGGGCGGCTACAAGTCCGACGAACGCGTGTTGTGAGCTGGGAAGGTGGCTCCGATCAAACCCAAGGTGGTGAACACCGAACGAAGCCATGACAGCCGACGGGAACGTGTCAGTGCATACAGCTTCACAAGCGTGTTGAAAGGGAAAACTTTCAATCGGCGCCGTGCAACAGACTCCGGTACCATCCACCAAACCCAAGGTATCTGCAGCGATCGGACCGCCACGCGCAGCCGCTAAGCCAAAAGGCAGATGATACTGAATGCATATGAATCAGTATCGCAGGCGGTATATATATGAGTTACTGAGATCTAAGCAATCCGGTGTGATTAAAGTATCGCAAGGATCTGTCAGCTAAAGAGGTCACGAAATAAGGTATATGCACCTTGGTGGGTTTATGCACTTTCGAGCGCACGGCTAGACACTGTTCCGCTGGATAATGCGAGTATGTTACTGAATTTCCTCTTGGAAGTACGAACAGTCACATACCAAGATAAACAAGCGAAACCCTAAGTAAACCAACAAAAACCCCCAGTTTGGTGACGTCAACACGCTTCTACAGATCATGTATTGGTATCATCTCAAGGATCGACTTTTTGATTCAGGATGGTAAGGGACCGCTTACGAGGTGACAACAACTATGACTAAAGGGCAGTATCCCACGTTGCATAAATGGGAAAAATTGCACTAGAGTGCCTGACCGGGCAGAAACATCGAGCCAAAGGCTGTACGATCCGCGCGGCAACGGCAGATCCAACATTATGGGCGTGATCAACATGCTTGACGGGCTTTGCGGGAAACTACGGGTTCGAGTAACCGAAAGGATGCAGTGTTCAAGGATGCCGGAAACCCCCGTCCGCACCAAGCTCATTCCGCGCGCCGAGGGTAATCACGTAATCCTTGATAAAGTACACAAGGTCAGATAGTTGATGGTCCACGGATGGTGGTATGGCACCAAGAGGAATGAGGACAACGATGTCCGATAAGACAAGCAGTGAACGGAGAGTCTTAAATGACCGTGCGACAGAGCCAGAGACTGTAATAGCACTCGGACCTGGACCTACGCCTGCAGCTGTGCGAAGCGTGCCGACATAAACAGAATGGATGGGAGGGTTCGTCGAGGCGCTAGAGGAAGTGGGTCTGTGGGATCTGTTATGACGACTGAGAGGGATGCTGGTCGTCCGCAGCGTCTAGAGGCGAATGGAAGGGCGCAGAAACGGAGCTGGACGATGTTGCCAATGGTGCTTGAGTCACCATTTCAGCGGGGAGTGGGGACGGATACAAACCTGTATAGCTTGACCGCTATCCTGCGCACTGTCAAGCGCCTTTGGAAGGGAGCAGTGAAATAGTGGCTCTCAGCCTCGCCGAGGTTTTGTCCTGGCTGTCTGTAGGGCGAATGAATAACAGCGCAAACACACAAGAACATAAAACAAGCACTCAAATAGCCGTACTAGACCTTAGGATCGATGTATTGAGCAATGGAGCCACACCTGGAGCTGTCTCGGGATGGGCATCAGCCTCCCGCGGGCAAGGAAGTAAAGTGGGGCACACGAAAAGGAATGGGAAAAATGAGGGACACAGTGTCGTGGTTTTTCCTTGGCTCTTCCAAGTATCTGTCATCTTTTTCTCTTTGCTCGAGTTCGGTCAGCTGAAGACGACGATGACCACAATTTTTGTCGGGGTAAGATTACGACATTCCAACACCTAGAAAGTAATGGGGAGAGTAGTAGGATCACCAAAGCTCCGTGTTGGTGCTGAATGCGTAATAGACACACCGTCTCGACAGATGGCCGATCAGCACCGGTGGTTGAACACCATTTCATTTGTTTCCGTCGCCGGGTAGGACAACTATCTTTCCGTTGGGCGAAAATGTGTCGTCTCCATCACCCTTTCTGGAACCACTCTTACCACACCCCTCTGTTCTGTCTACGCCTGATCTACTTGCCATGCTTCCTGTGGAAGGGGGTATGCCTGCCTTCCCAGCCGAGCTTTCACTTCCTTCTTCCCCTTCTATACGTGCCAAACCACCGTCCCACTTCTTATCATCGATTGAGGCTGATAGCGTTGGGGGCGTGACCCCATCACATGCAGGATTGGGCCCATTCATACGCCATCAGTCCGACTTGTTGATACCGACTGTCGGGTAGCGGGGGGATACCTTGGGCCAGCGAGTCAGCCGCACTGCTCCTGTGGTCATCCTCCCAAACCCCCCCCACTTTGTGCACGGTGACCTTCCGTTTTCGCTTTTCTAGTGCATACATCCCTCCGACGCGCAAGGACGTATTCCCACTTTTGTACCGCGTGCATCATGCGCATCCATCTCAAATCGGTACCCACAAATCTCTGCTAATATTCTCGGGTCATGTTCACACGCTCGGGTCGGAGACCACCGTTCATTACGACCCAGTTTACCAACGACCGAGTTGGATGGGTTAGACGGCAAGTACACCACGTCCGTACCCATACCGAGTGTTTTCGCGACTCTCGCCCGTAGACCTCGTCCTGGGCATGCGAAGTCCTGGTGCTTCGGCTGCCAGATAATCGCATTCCGAATGCATCTACTCGCGTTGACTCCAACGCTGCACACCGGGTTTGCATCACCTCTCCTATAGGCTCTCCCCGATGGCTTTTGCCTGACCGATGGCGAGTAGGTGTATCCCCTCCGTTGCGGAGCCTGGATCGTGCCGTCTGGCACGGATGAGGGCAACCAGTGTGAGTGTATAAGACGAGATGTAAAGGTTGGAGAGATTTCATTGACCCTTTCGGTATGGACCAGCCGCGTGCAAGGGAAGCAGAGAGAATTCGGCAGTTGGGCACCGCCAGATACGGGAGTACCAGGGAAGCACTGTCTGGAGGAAATCAACGATGGGGGAGACAACCTCATCCCAGAGTCCTCGCAAGAATCGTGCAAGCTCTCTCGTCATGTCCATCGATTTTGCCTGCGCAGTCAAGGTGCGGGGATCCATTGACAGTTCTCGAACGTATCCTTTCGTGACGGACGGCGGGATGTGGACCGGAGCCCGATCGTGAAAGACAATGAGGGCATCGCAGCTATACTGGCTCGCATTAACGATGATGACAGGACCCCCGCGGGCTGCGTGCTGCAGATTAGAGAAGCGGGAGGGTGGCAGGAAACGAGAAAGCCCAGGTAAGTGGCGAATACGGGTCATTAGAGTGTGTAGTTCGATATTGAGGCGGTACACCTCATCGTGTTGATCTGCGTGGGGTGTGTCGAAGGCATCATAAACGAGTGAGGTCAGCCGTGTGAACTCGTCCGCCAACTTTGCTGCTGTTGGACCAGATGCAATCACATCTTCAAGCGGAGAATGGAGGCGGGTGAGTTGGCTCCAAAAGACACCCTGACCCTGTTCTAGAAGCTCGGCTGCACTGGTAGGAGAGTGATTACGAAGATAAGCCGAAAACGCGTCCACTGCGAGTGATGATGAAAGGTCCTTGAGGACGGGAAGATGCTGGGGTAAAGAAGGCAGAGTGGCCAAATGGTGAACGAGTAACCGAAGAGACGTTTCATACGCAAGAAGTGTCGAGGGATGCCGGAAATCTTCGGCCGCACGGATCCATGCTCTAGCGGCAGACAAATTGATCGAAGATACCACTTGGGACGCATCGACCAACTTTGCGTAAATCTCGAAAAGCTCTTCCTTGTCCTTTGACTTATTTGAACGTTCGAACCGGGCACGGAGGTAGGTAGTAAGGTTCTCCAACGAATCGGATCGGCCAGTGTGACCTGGTGGGTGATGTGCCAGTGCATCTCGGCCGATACCAATTGCCTCGTCGAGGTCCTCCGTTTTTTCGAGGCTATTGTATCGGGAAAAGAGGTAAACGGCAAAGTTGCTCAAAGACACTTGACCGATCCGGGTGCCCCGGTGGACGAAGAGCCAACGCGTCTCGGCTGAGGGAAACGGCCTCGTCAACGTCCTCTATCGCTCCGAGTCTGTTGTACCGACCGAAAAGAGAAGTTGTGACGTTGTTCAAGCACATTGACCGATCTGGGTGCCTTGGTGGGCAAAGTGTCAATGCTTCTTGGCTAGGAAGAATGGTCTCATTCAGGTCCGTCATATCCCTGAGTTGCCTGTACCGGGTCGCAAGATGAACTCCAAGGTTGTTCCGATATGCGAAGCGGATCGGATGATCTGGCGGACAAAATGCCAGTGTATCTCGGGCAAGGACAATAGCCTCATCGAGGTCGCCCTTCGCCCCGAGCTGCTTGCACCGAGTAGAGAGACGGGTTGCAAGGTTACTCGAGGATAATGACCGTTCTGGGTTCCCATAATCTTCTCGGCCAAGGACAATGGTCTCATTGAGGTCCTCCAGCGTGCTAAACCGGTTGTGCCGAGTGGTAAGATAATTGGCAAGGCTACTCAACGACATGGACCGACCCGGGTGCCCTCGGCCGTAAATCATCAATGCTTCTCTGTTGAGGTCTTCCGTTTCCCCGAGTTGCTTATGCCGTTCGGAGAGATTATCCGCGATATCGAGGTCTACCACAGATGCTCTGGCAGACCATGTGCTAGTAGGTCACGACCGAGGGTAATGACCCCGTTGAGGTCGTCTAAGGAACCGTGTCGTTTGTACCGGGTGTAGAGAAGATCCACAAGGTTGTCTACACACATCAGCCGACCAGGGTTGTACCGTGCGGTGAGATGACGTGCCAGGTTGTTCAGAGGAGTTGACCGAACAGGGTGCCCTAGTGGGCAGAGTTTCAAAACTTGTCTGTCAAGCACGATGGCCTCCTCGAGGTCGGTAACCATCTTGAGCTGGTTGTATCGATGAAAGAGGTGAACTACAAGTTGAGTCAAGGGAACAGGTCTGTTGGGCTGGCCAGGCGGGCAAAGTTCCAGTGCTTCACGATCCAGAGAAACCACCTCGCTGATGCAGTTGGAACCATTCCCTTGCTCAGACTCGGTGACGGGCGGCTGCGCCCGTGAAAGCCACTCGCGGACTGGTGGAAAATCATTTTACTGTTGTTCATACGAACGAAAAGGCGTGTGTACCTCTTGAATCCATTCCAACTGACTAAAGCCCCGTCTAATATGGTGGTCTGAAAGGGAGCTGCAGCAGAGCGCACTCCCCAGAACCAGGACCCAAAAGGCAACCATACGTAATTGTGACACTACATTTTACGAAACGCACTCGACACGCAACTGCATGGGGTAAGCACGTAGATGCGTAGTTAGTTGGGCAAAATCTAACTCACCAAGGCTCATTGCGGGCCATAAAAGTTTTTCCCCTCTTTGTCCTCGATAACTACTGGTGATTTTTTGACCTCCTTCCTCGGTGGGTCGCGTTCTCTGTGTGGTAGTCGACGGCTAGCAGAGGCCATGGGAAAAGTCTAGCATGATCAGCTTCCATCACGCGTAGATCCTTTCAAAGCAAGGTTTGGTAGTCGATGAGTGTTAACGTTCATGTCACAATTTGGATGTTTACATTATGTTTAGAGAATGTACTTTTTTTTCTCTGTGCGGGGGACGAGAACGTGCTATGTCTTGCAGCCCGTAGTACTGATCTCGAATCGCGTCCGAGCACCGTCAACCAATGGACACCGGAAGAACCCCCAGTGGGAACCACATCGGCGATGCGAGACCAATCTCCTCGTCTAGGCTCTCTCAGAGGAGAGTCCGGATGACGTGACTCAGCCGGATAATAAGCGGAGCGACATGCGTAGTGGGCAGAGAGCGGGCACGGTCGGGTGGACGGATGAAAAAGTTAACACCAAGCATGACTGAAGGGACAAATGATACAGATTGCTTCGACTATTGCAGCATTGCCACACGGCGGGACGGGCCGGCCACGACTCCAACGTCGAGTACCGAATAGCATCAATCTGATCGACAACACACATCTCGTCCTTATCATGGACCTTTGCTTTGGGTAACAAGAATACTAGAACACCGTGCCGTTGATCAGCCGTTTGCAAGCCATCCTCGGCAATATTGCCATGCGAACGAAGTGACACAAGCACGGTAAGAGCTCAGTCGCCATTTGAATGGAATGCACCTCCACGTTACACCTGTTTTCCTATCTGCAGGCCAAATCAGTCGTCGAAGAAAGTATGCGGATCGAGATGTGCTGGGCAGCGCGCCAAACTCCTATTAGATCCCACCATTCCATTCGAACGATCCACCGATTGGCATCCTCAGGATGGCTGTGAACCGTAATCCTCAGGTGCATAAAAGGAGGGACGACCTGAATCTATCGCTTTTACTCACTCTCCTTCATTCCCCTTCATCCGGGTTCCTTCTCGTTTCCTGATCTCTAAGCTTCATTGCGAGCCATCGACGACATGTCGGCCCAAACACGCCGCTCGCCTACTCCACCAGTCGACTTCACGTTCGCTCCACGTCATTGGTGTGGACTGTTGGACTATGCCTTCGGTCAGGGCGATCGCCGAGGCTGTCGAGAACGTAGAGAGGGCGACCTGTCATGGCAAGCATACAGTTTGGCAGGTTGCATCGGCATGATGCAAGAGTGAGTCAACGCTCTGAACTGCGAACAGGAGCTGACGCAAGAAATTGTAGGTGCTTGCTGTTCTTCTGCCGGAAGAACCTCCACGGAGTTCCCAATAGCCAGGAAGAGGGCCATGTTCACGGCGTATCTGCAGGACGTTCTAGCCCTAGCAGCGTCAGGCCGCGGTTAGCGAGGCACGCTCGCCGAGTGATGTAACTAGGGCCAAGTTCGATGTAGGTGTCGTAACATTGAAAGCGGATGTGGCACACCGACCGACTTCAATGTGGGTTCCGAGCAGAGTATCACTCCTACTCTACCGCAACTTCGAAGGCGCACTCCCGTTCTTGACTTGACGGCGCAGCGGACGACACAATGCTGCACTGTTGTGAAGCGCAACCAAAACTCCGCTTCAAACTCGCTGGCTTTGGACTTTGGACCTGGTCTTGGGCACGACTTGGAGTGCGCTTTTATCACTTTTACTGTTGCAATGCATCCGACGTCTTGAACAGCACACCGGTCATACGAGACCATCCATCCATGTCAGCATACCGAATAAAACAACCCATAGTAACGTCGAAGAGGTTACCCCACCGCTTATCCGACTAATGGTCCGATACACCGACCCGGGTCCTTGCTATGTTCTGAGTAACCATCATCCGGACCAGGGGCGAACAGTGGGACTTTGGGCGAAGGGGAGACGCAAATCGGACTGTCCGACCCAGTCTTGTTGAGGACATTCTTGTGGATCCGGTAGATCTGGGCGTCTCACGACACTTTTCCCTGTTCTGACGCTAGCCTAGCGTCGTCGTCGAAGGATAGGGAGTTTACACGCCTATGTCTTCGGCCTTACTAGATGGCATGTAGTGGGGTGTGTTGGCTGACGAGCCTGCATCTGAAATAGATGACGAGGTGCTGGGTGATTTCTAGCAGGTGCGTGAAACACATCGCTAGCTTGAATGGACCATGTGTGTATCTAATCGCGATGACAGAAGACGGTCTCTGGCATATTGCGAGCATGTGCCCACTGTCGACACGTGTTTACCCTTTGGGTCCAACCGAGTCAGGACAATGTCGAGGGGGATGTGGATGTGGACTGTGGTCAATTGCTAATAATTTTCAGGACTCTCGTTGATAGTTGTCTTGGTTATCCGTGCACGTTGCACGATGCGGATAAAAATATTTGCGCCACCTTTTCCGTTCAGTACGGCTTCATCTGCGTCTTCGGTCGCCTTCACACTTGGAGACCCAATTGGCGATAGATTCAACGACGCCAGGCTCATCGGCTATCGACAACTTTGGTAGTACAGACAGTGAAGGCCTGACACTTGTTCCACATCGGCGTCACGGCATCCTGGAACATTGGACAGTAAGTATCTTGCATCCATAGAGCGAATGCAGCACAGCCGAACAAGAATAACGAGTAGCGAACAATTAGGCCCCGAGATGTACATATGTTATGCGCTGATCGAATGGTATATCCACCAATGTTTTCATCGTCTGATGGAGCGCGAACGCCGCACGGGTATGATCGAGGCGACCCGACTCATCCTTTATATTCTCATAAAACATGGATGCGATCCTGGGCGCATCACTGCAGTCCACCGCCCACATTGTCCCAACCACAGAACGAAATCCAGCGAATTGCATCGCAGACGCGAGATGGATCGCCTCGTCTGGGGCATCTTCGTCTCCGACAGTCGTATCAGAGGCAGACAAGTACGCGAACTCTGCATGCGCCGAGTCGCACCGGATGATGCGCTCAATCGTCAAGTGTCCATCGTGGAGCGCCAACGCGGACTCGAAGGGCTGTCGTTGGTTGGCGAGGCCATGACATGCGAGGTGGACCCATTCGTTCTTGCCAATTTCTTCAGAGACACGTGTGATGCTGGATTCGGGACCTTCGATGCACGCAAACCTGGCGAGACCGTCGATCTGCTGGCAAATGTTGGCCAGCTCTGCGTCAACGGAACCTGGACCACTTTCGCCGGCGACTTCTGTAGGGCCTATGGCAACGAAACGCTTTACCGTGATGGCAGAATTCGATGAGATGGGCCGTCTGGCACGGATGAGGGCGGTGAGAGTGGGAGTGTAAGACGAGATGTAGAGATCGGCGAGATTCTGCTGATCCTTCCTGTACGGACCAGCAGCGTGCAACGGCAAAAGACAGAACTCTGCGGTGGGGCACCACCAGATTCGTGATTGGGGTGGACAGATTGTCTGGAGGAACTCGGCGATGGGGGAAACGACCTGATCCCAGAGTTCGCGTAAAATGAGAGTGAGCTCTCTCGTCGCATCCACCCTCCCTGCGTGCACGATCAAGTCATAGAACGCTGAGGACAATTCCTGTACGCGTTCCTCTGTGATTGCCAATGGGATGTGAACGGGGTACTGGTCGACCAGGACAACGAGGGCATCACAGCCATATTGGCTCGCATTCACAATAACGACCGGTCCGTCGCAGGCCGCGCTCTGCAGCTCCGAGAAGCGTGGGGACAGGAGAAAGCGCGCGAGAGAGGGTAGGTTACGGATGTCGATCACGATTTTTTGCAGTTGGAGGTTCAGATGGCACAACCGATCGTGTTGGTCTGTACTGGGTGCATCGAGGGCACAGCGAATGTATGACGCCAGCTCCGTGAACTTGTTCGCTAGTCTCATCCCTGCTGGGCCAGATGCGATGACGTCGTCTAGCGGGTAACGGAGACGAGTCAGCTGGTTCCAAAAAGCACCCCGGCCCTGTTCAAGAAGTTCGATTGCACTCGCGGGAGCGCCCTCACGAAGACAGGCTGAGAACGCGTCTGTTGCGAGGGAAGAAGTGAAGTTTTTCAGTAGAGAAAAGTGGTGAGGTAATGATGGCAGGGTAGTTAGTTGATCGGTGAGGACACGGAGGTAAGTTTCATAAGCCAGAAGTTTTGTGTGATGCTGGAACTCTTGCGCCGCATCTATCCATGCTCTTGTGGCGTATAAGTCGTCCACGGACACCATCTGCGAGACTTGTGCCAGCCCAATATACAAACTGAACAGCTCCTCTTTATCTTCCGCCTTGCTCAACTGTGCGAGTCGAGCGCTAAGCTTCTCCGCGAGGCGTCGGATTGAATGTGCTCGATGAGAGTGTGGGAAAGGATGTAGTGCGTCGCGGTCGAGAGAGATAGCCTCATCGAGATTCTGCACTGCTCCGAGTTGCTTGTACCGATGGTAGAGGCTATCTGCAAGGTTGTTCAGAGTGGTGGACCGGAGAGGGTGCCCAGGTGGGCGAAGCTTCAGCGCTTCTCGACCAAGGACAATGGCCTCCTCCAAGTCTTCCATTTTCTTGACCTGCTCATACCGATGGACGAGGTGATCCGCGAGGTTGGTTAATGCCAACGACCTGCCAGGGTGTCCTGGAGGGCGAAGCTCCACTGCTTCTCGGCCCAGGATGATGGCCTCGTCAAGGTCATGCATATCCCCCACCTGATCATACCGAAGCGCAAGAGAACCTGCTAGATTATTCAAGGACATCGACCGCTCATGGTGCCCTGGTGGACGGAGTTCAAGTGCTGCGCGGTCGAGGAAAACGGCTTCGTCGAGGTCATCCATCGCACCGAGTTGTATGTATCGATTGAAGAGACGAACCGCAAGATTATTCAAACACATCGCCCGATCCGGATGGCCCGGTTGGCGCAGCTCTAATGCTGCCCGATCGAGTACAATAGCCTCATCGAGGTCCTCCGTTGCGCCACATTGCTTGTACCGAGTGCAAAGAACATCTGCAAGGCTGCTCAGAGCCGTCGACCGATTTGAATGTCCTGGGGGGCAGAGTTCCACCATTTTTTGGGAAAGGACACTTGCTTCATCCAGGTCTTTCATCGAACCGAGCCGATCAAAACGAGTGGTAAGATCAGCCGCTAGGCAGCTCAAAGGGATCTCCCGATCCGGGTGTCCCGTTGGGCAGAGTTCTAATGCCTCTCGGTCGAGGAGGATGGCCTCCTCGAGGTCTGTAATCGTACCGAGTTGGTTATAACGATCACCGAGATGACATGCAAGCTGAATCAGTGAGTCGGATCTGTCAGGATGACCAGTTGGGCAGAGCTCCAAAGCTTCGCGATCAAGGACGATCGCCTCGTCGATGCGATGATCTGTTCCACCACCTTGCTTAAACTTGGCGACAAGGGAATCGGCCCGCGAATGTAACCGCTGCACTGGTAGAGATGTCAAGGCTACAGCTCTCGGTACTGGACGAAGTAGACTGGTACCTTTTGGATCCATGTAGACTGACCACGCTTGAATCAGTCCTCGTGATTTGGGAAGTGGGGATCAAGCTGGTGGGACTAAAAAGGCAACGATACATGGTCGTGTCATCTGTGGGGACAAACAAGACCAACCGTCATAAGTACCAACGTTGGAAGCGTGGGTGCTTTTTGAACGGAATCTTTGTCACATTTACAACGCAGGTTGTGTACAACCAATCGATAACCTGTTGAAATTATAGTGTTCTTTCTTTATTAACACTATAGTTATTTCTTTTATGATATAGTGATTTTATTTTTCACTTTATCATGTCTAGGCTCCTCACATGACAGATCTAGTCCATTCTATGGCTAGAACAGTCTAGGACTGGCAT
>JBBPJV010000337.1:0-26861 GCA_038088915.1 Sutorius aff. eximius
ATAAGAAAAGACTTCATTTTAGTTAGTCATTCCTTTCACCGCTGAGGTTCGCGCTATGACTTACAGACCATCTAGAGAAAGCATGGCTTCGAGTTCATGAAACCACTGGTTGCTGATATGATCCAGCCAGATCCTGCTAAGCGCCCCCAAATAGATGAGGTGGTCTCCCGATTTAACGACGTTTGCCGTGGACTGAGTCACCGCAAGCTGCGTTCTCGGGTCGTGGATGTCGATGAGGACCTCTTTGAGCGGCTTGTTCGCGTCACGTACCACTGGAAACGTCGGATCGAATTTGTCGCCAGGCGTGTTCCGGCTGTCCCTAGTCTACCCCCCTAGGAACTACCAATTACTTCGGAAGAATGACCGTGTCGTTTTTACATAAATTGTGTGGGCCCGCAATCATCTTTTGAGCCTAAAAGATCCAAGTCAGACAGCTACCGTGTGCTGTAGTTCGTATGACCGTTTCAAAGGTTGTGGGAGTTGCCGAGAATTTGGCGTCTTGCGTAATGATATATGTATATTTCGTTTCCTCTGTCTGTCATGTCCAACATAGGTTATGAACGTCTCCCTCTGCACTCGGTCTCGGATTCAGCCCGTTCCAGTTCTCGTTCTCGTTCACCACGTTGGCGTATACACAAGTCCAACTCGTCCAGCTTGTTGATACGCCCACGAACATGCTTCACGGCCCTCAAAGTCATCGTCCCTTTGCTTGCCATCGCCTTCCTCACCGGCTTGTTCCTTTACGAACCACACATCGAACTTGCATTCTATCCCCGCGAGTGGATACAGCGCGAAATCACACCCATCGAACCGCTCTTTGGATGCTTCGAACCCGACCGGGTCAGCCCTCACTACAACGTCTCCCAGTATGTCTACGGCCCCAAACGCACCGAGGTTCACGCTGGCGTGCCCATGCGATTCGACATGGACTGCTACGATTTTGCAGCCACCATCCAGTCGTCACCTCAACCCTTCCATCCTACACTTGTGTCCCCCGACGACCGCACCCACTATCATAGCTATTGGCGCGTCGACCTTGCACCATTCGCAGAACGGCAGGAGTATATGCTCAAATCCTTTTTCGCGACACAAAATGTCGACAATATTCGTTTGATCATGTGGTCGAATGGGGACCTGACTGGAAACCCGATCCTCCAAAAGTACAAGGCCCGTTACCCAGATGCATTCGATTTGCGCATTGCAGACATCAAGATGTTGGCACAGGGAACGCCCCTTGAGGGGAGCAGTCTATTGAATTTGAACGATAAGAAGGCGTGGGTGGACGGGGATCTCGTTCGGTTGTTGGTCGTGTGGACGTATGGGGGTGTATGGGTTGATATGGACTCGCTCCTCACCCGAGACCTCACACCCCTCTTAGAACATGAATTTGTAACTCAATGGGACTGTTATGGTAATTTCCCTCTCCCCCTCCCTTATCACCGTCAAGCTAACCCCCCGTTAGACAAGCCATACTTGGCGCTAAACGGCGCCCTTATGCATTTTCACAAACATTCGCCATATCTCTGCGAAGCCTTTCACGTCATGGCTACCTCCTCCGCCCCCCGCCCGGGTTCAACCGACTGGGGTGCACTCCTATACCTCAAACTCTGGCGCCGGCTCTTGGCAGGACACATACCCCCATTTAAAATCCTTCCCTTTTGCTTTAGCGACGCGCGTGCGTGTCGGTTGGACAATCGTCTCCCGGACCCGTTCGAACCGGATCGCGCGAGCGGGACGTGGACCATGGGTTTAGGATTGGAAGAAGGTGGGGCGTTGGATCTGACGTTGGGTAAGGTGTTTTCGGTCCATTTGCATAATCAATGGGAGAAGGCGTTTCCGAAGGGTGGGTGGGTGGAGAGGTTGCTGTTGGCAAGGTATGAAGAAAAGCTAAAAGACAGGTTCGACGGGAAAGGTGATGGGGAGATGGATGTGGTCGGCGTGCTCGATGATCGATGACATGATACCTGGACAGTGGCATCCTGCTTGACTGGCTTTGGAGACTAACTTATTTATAAACATTGTGAGAGACTTCACGGCCACCCCTGCACGCATGGAAGTGATCTCAATGATACTCGTGCCAACTGTACGATGTGACGCTCTGACTCTCTTGGTATGGGAGCTAGAGCTTCAAATAAGATTCTTGCGTGGGTACTATGGACTCGGCCATACGCCAGGCGTCGAGAGGGTGTAGAAAGTATACATACAACTACACGTGATACAACGAAAGCCACTCGTATCCATAGCCGAGACCGCGCATCGTTACGATGTATGTACAGGCTGTAGTGATGAGCCATGGAGGAATAAGCCAGGTCGACAGCCTCAGGGTCGCTGATAGAGTGACATGACGGGGGATAGAAGAAAAAGGAAGACTGAGATAGTCGACCATTAGTCCTGCATTGACGTCTAACCATCCAAAAACCCACCGCTGACGTGTAATGGGGGCTAGATCAGTTTTGATCAGACACAACAGGCGCTGGACGCTCAAAGTCTTTCTCTATCAAGAGCTGCCCATGCAGAATGTTGCCCATGTGCGTATGCGTGAGGGGGAGCCCCCGGTGCGAATCGCAGTTAGCGCCCACACGGTAGGCAGCGGAGAAGCTGAGAATTCAATTTTGTTCTCTTCGAAACTGCCAGGAATGTTGAATAGATTTCGCCGGACTGTCGTGTCGTCCGGTGAGTCTTTTGTAGGTACATCGAGGAGACGGCATAGTCGGAGGTAGGACTGGTAGTCTCTGAGGTAGAGCTGTCCGGCGAACAAATTCAGCTGGTCGATCAGAGCCCAAGGTGGGATCCAGTCGGATGGTAGGGGAGGGATGGAATATAATTTGAGATCGTCGGATGGTTTCATGCGCTGGGTCATACAGGGTGAATACAGGTGTAGGTGGACGTATTCGCCTTCCCTGATGTAGGGCATCAAGTGATCGGCCTCAAATGGGCTCAGTAGAACGAGTACCTGATCTTGATCCTTCAGGTTATCACGAGTGAGAATCCACTGGACAGGACGAAGGTACTGATCAGTGATTCCTTTAGTGGATTCGGGTACGATTGTCTGACAGAAATCGGCCGTCGCCAGGATATGGGAGCTCCAGGCGTCTGCATCGCGAGTACCTGCAGTGCTCCTTTCGAGGGATGTGAAGACGGGACGAAAAGCGTTACTCGTGTGCAAAAGGGCAGTGTTGCTGTTCTTCACGAATTCGACGACATGTCGATGAAGATGGTGTCTCGCAGATTCTGCCTTGGGAGGCAGCTCCACTTCCCTTTCCCGTTCCCGCTCACGGCTGACCTCTCGTTCTTGTTTTTCTTCCAGCTGCGCATCAGAAACTGATAGGACGCCAAGATCCCTACAGCGTTGGCGTATCACCGGATCCAGATCCGACAAAGATTTCAGCGCACTTTTAGCTTCGGATGGCGCATAAAGATCAGCCAACGATTTAGCATCAGGTCGGAGCCATGCATTCGACAGCTCGTTCGGCCCAATCTGATCGTTGCAAAAGCGAGTCCAAGCTGAGGATCTTGACTTGTGATTCATGCCTTGTTGTGCCCAGTAAGGGACCCGCCGATGTATGTCATTCCAAGTCTCGTGTATCGCCCAACATCAGCGGTGGTGACTCGGGCTCTCGGATCGCGTTTGTCCACTGCATCGCGAATGCTTCGATCAACCTCGATTGGCGCAAGGAACATGACCGAGTGACCACGGCCCAGCTTGCGCATTCGCATACAACCTGAAATAAACAGACTGCTGAGGTTCGTCGGGAGAATCGTGGTGCAGAAACGAACCTTGCACAAGATGATCTTTTGTGACCTTGGGTCCAAGAGTCACGGCCGCGCGGGATCCGATGGGGAGCTTGAGGTCGGTACCTCTTGTGTGCGCATGATCCAGATATATGACGCAACGGTCCAACTGCCGAGAAGGCGACGATGATTCGATTTGTTGAACGAAGCCATCTTTGGTGAGTACCCTCAGTTCATCATTCTCATCGAAGTAGATGGCACCACTAGCATCATCTGTGATGTTGAACCACGCTTCGGCTACTTGCCTGTTGGAAAAATCGAGTATCCGTGCCCCAACATCCAACAAGACACGGATACTAGGTTGCTGGGTGGCTACCAATTGGAGAAGTTTGGGAGTGGTCCACTGTTCGCCATTCTTGTGAGTCACCATGTAAGCATCGTTTTCGGGCTGAAGGAGATGTGCGAGGATCCTAGCAGTGCTTCCTTGCTGGCGATTGAGGTCGTCCTGGGTGACAGATGTGGGTAACAACCATCAAGTGTCGTTGGTGCCTGAAAATCCTGGTGCCGTAGTTTAGCGAGCGAATGGGACGACACAATATGGATTAGCTTCTCACCAATAAGAACCTTTTCCCGTTTCTCCGCTAAATCCCAGCAAGAACCAGCAATTTTACAAGGAAATTCCTTTGCTTCCTGTGGGAACACCACTCGGGAGAGATAGAAATCCACGACCGCATGATTTCGAGCGAACAGCGGGAATATCACCTTGTCCCATTGTTCTGACGACTTGACATTGATCTCTCCGAGCTTCCGGATAGACTCTGGTATCGCTTCGAATCCAAAAGTTTTGACCCAAACTTCGTATTCCATTGATGGGCTATCACTGTTTAGCAGAATTTTGAACAAGGCCCTGAGTTGCTCCTCGCTGAGACCGGTATAATAGTAAGATAAACACGTGAGAATGACAGCGACATCCGGATGGCCAAACTGATTGTTAGGTGCAGGGACGTCTTTGGCCAGGTATGGGACAGCAAGCAGCGTGGATCCCGAATGCAGGTCGAGGCCATAGTCAACCCGCCATCTTCGTTCCGTAAGCGCGAACAAGAGGACATTGGACGCCAGAAGACCGCGGAGGAGGAGTAGCCCCTTCCAGGGATAACTCTGCTCAGAGCCACCGGCGTACTTCTCCACCATCTTCGCCGTTGCAGGATCAACATCCTCGTTGAATATGAAACTCCGAGTCGCATCACAGAGTACTTGATCAGCGCATCGAAAGTTGAAGCTAGGTAGCCGTCCGCCCATGACGCCTTCCACAATAGATGATATCAGACGTCGACCAACATCGGGCCCACCCACAACGTGAACGTGTGGAAATGACCAAGTGCGTCGCAGCCATACTCTAGGGAGTTGGCAGAGTCCTTCGAAAGGGAATGAGCGCACTCTTTCACAAGACGGAGGACTTGCTGGGTAATCGTCCATCGATCTGGATATCCGTCCATGTGTTGATCGAGGCCGATTGTGTAAATTAGTTGAAACCGAGGATGAAGAATCTCGTCACTCTCGTCCAGGACATCTCGAACATTATCATGTATCCATCTCTGAAGGCTGAACCACTCGGATGTGCTGTCTGGCGCATCAGATTCGCGGTTGGGATGAGTAGCATCAAGCCGCTCGATCGACGGGTTCTGTGTGCGCCTCAGCAGTCGGAACAACTTGCCCAAAAGGCTGTCTTCCAGAAGCTGGAATGCAACCAACGGTCAACCGAAGCAATTGGCAAGATTCTCATGCTCACTGGGTCGAGTGACATGGCAATCACGATACGCCTATGGGTCGATTGCCGGTGCTTTTCCAATGGGCCAACCACAGGCGTTCCTGAACGTGTCTGCTTCTCGATGGGCATCAGCCTGAGCGACGTGACATGCTCGGGCTGGACAAGAAGAACTCCGCGCTCAGCCATGCACTGAGACGTGAGTTTACGCAGATCGTGAATTTGAAGGCTGTTTATTCCGCCACTCTCGTCGTACCCGGGGGTGCGAAAGAATGGAAGGTAATATACTGGTCTGTTGGCAAGCCTGCCGAGGCGAGCGACTAGTATTTCGAACATTTTGGCTGTCAGTGCTTTCGGGACGACGATGCGGACAAGTTGGTTTCCGTTGGCGAGAGCAGCAGCTACGATAGGGATGATAACTGATGATTTCCCTTCCCCCATGTTCACCTGAAATACGGTGTTTCCACCAGATTTAGGTGACAACATCTCCATTGCGATTTCTGCTTGGGTGCGACGAATAAGGAAGTTTCCTTGAATCTGATGTATCGGTAGAGTGAAGTTACTATCAGAGGCGACTGCTTCGACGGCGGATTGAACATACCTGGATGAGCAACCAATCTGGATAGTCTTCAGGGTTCCACCCATCACATCCTTCATTCTGTAGTTCCTTTGATAACTCTTCTTCGAGACCATCCAGAGCGAGTCTGAGTAATCTACGGGCCCGTTGCAGGTCCAGAAGTAGTAAAGCGAATGCCACCAAACATTTTTTCCATGGCCTGGGGAGCTCGAATGGTGACGTAGATGCGAGGTATCGCAAGAGGAAGTCGGTAGTGATCGGTGGCCATCGGCCAGAATGATGAAGCGCTTGTTCAAGTGGGCTTATCGGACGCAGACACTTCTTGAAAATGTCCAAAGCGGCTTGATAGTTTTCTCTACACTTTTTATAGTGGTTATCCAACAGTTGTATGCGGTTTTCCCCCGCCACTCTGTAAGTTGTTCGGAATTCCTCACGAACCTGTTGGGCACTAGAATTCAAGCGAGTGATATACTCCTGCTGAAACGGGGGATTCGTCTTGCTCTGTAGGTGAGAGAGTAACTGGTTGAACTGGGGAATGTCATCTGGCGGCGTGTAATGATCCTCGCGAGGCAAAGTACCACGTGCCGGTAGTTCCGATACTAATTTGCTGGAGAACAGTCGATGGAGCATCCTTGGCCACTCCATAGGATCATTTGAGGTTTGGCATGAGAAAGCTAATTGTCTGGAATCTGGCTGATCGTGCAGAAGAGTTGCTTGAGCGGTGCGCCACGGGAATAAATATGCGGATCGCTCTGTGGCGCGCTTGTCCACAAGTTCGATTTGTTCATGTTTTATCCAGTAGTAACCACGTCTGATTTCCGTGTGCGCGATGTTGATTTGAGGATATGCGGAGGAGGCACAATGCTTCTCATACTCGAGAGCTTTAGGTTTCATGACAGAGGAACACCCAGCAGACTGCAAGAGGCAAAGTCCCGCCTGAGCCCCTGTTTTTCCTGTCAGCGGATCTGGCTTATAAGAACTGCTCTTGGTATACAGATCGGCGAGTTTATGTGTGCTCGGCAAGCTATCATTCCCTGTTAAGCAACCCAGTTCCGTGTCCACATCGTATATATGATATGACTCCTTACTGGCATCGAATGCAAGGACTCGTCGGTGGATAAGTTCCTCTGGAAGGTGAGTCTTTGGCCGGAGGACAAGGAGGTTCTCCAAACCGAAAAGCGTCCCAATACACTGGTTCTCGTCGCAAACCATGTCCTTGAAGTCTCGGGACTCGAGTTCTCCCTGGTCATTGACAACAAAGGACAACCCGTAGCAAGGCAGTGAGACGGATAACCGTAGCATGGGCACAGAATGGTGAGAGTCGGTGAATACAGTGATGTGAAGATTCTTCGCCGGCGGCTGATACTTCAAGTCTCGGTCAAAATCAATGGTACACTTGAAACATTGTGAAATCATCGCCTGCGTTCAACTTCGAACATCCACAAGGGTCTCATGACCCTGACGAAGGTAATATCGCCCAAGTGAATGGTCGATCCGCCAACTCTCCGAAGACGGTTCCCAAAGGTGCTTGTAAGGATGTATCTCGATGACCTTTGTAGACAGGTTCAGCAAGTGAACATGTCCATCGACGAACGCTGGTGGAAGGTCTACCGCCAGTTTTGTTGAAGGAACCAACTCGAAGATCTCGTTTGTCTCAATGCAGCGCATTCGAATTACCAAATCGTTGCCTCGCATTGAAAAATGAACCTGGGCATATTTGAACCATCTACTTATCTCACACCGGGCGGAGGTACATACCTTAAGCTTAGGCATGGAGGGGGATGACGTCGAATCCATTTCTGGGACATTAGCCAATATGAGAAGGAAGTCAAGCTAAGAAGTGTGATTAGAGGCATGTTTTGATATCGGATGCTGCATGCATACGTCGCCGAAGACCCGCCGATACTCAGGAGAGGTCCTAATCACGCGTTGTAAATCATTGTCGAGTTGCAGTTCACCGTCAAGCATGTTAAAATGCAGCATTTGTGATAGCTGGTCGCCAGCTTCGCATTTGGGTATGCACACCAACCAGCGAGAGTTTAGAGACTGCAACAGCTCCCATCTGCGAGAATCTGGCCTGTGGCTAGTGAACATTTTGGAAACTGCGGAGTCGACACCGTAATCCGACGCATCTGCAAGGATTGCATCCGCCAGGATTCTCTCGAGAACGTGAGCGAGACGGCGGTCTCGTCGAAAGACCCGTTTTAAATATCCATGGACAACATCTGAAGAGTCCGGTTTAGCTAAATATTGGCGGTGCCCAACGCACAAGAATTGGACATACGTCTCGGACAGTGTGCATTTATGGAGAAGGCACCTGAGATCAGGGCATCTACGTCCTCTGCAGAATGGAAGAGCTTCCAGAGAGGGGCGGGATCAACGTCGAATGTGGTCCGACGGGCAGCAGCCATATGGTGCAAGAGTTCGCGGCGTTGTTTGTTCGTAGGTTGTAACGAGAGGTCGTATGGCAGGTCCTTCGTCCAGGTGAACGTTTTCCTGCGCAGGATGCATAGCAGTGCAATAACCCGCTCTGAAACACTCTCACTGGGACATGATGCGAGTATGCGAGATAGCAAGAGAGAGATGGTACAGATCATCATGCTGTCAACCAAGCCAGTTCTGATCTCCGTGAACAAGCTGTCAAGCTCCTCCAACAGAGTCTTGCAAAAGGACAGGTCTTGAAGTTCTCCGTGCCACAGCCAAGTCCCGGTGTTAAAATCAAGTGCTCTGACCTGAAAGGCCGACTGGGCCAGGAGGAAGTGAACATCACGATGTCAGAAGTTGAGAGTTCTACTACGCAGGTCGTGTATGATGTTGAACCACTGGGGGGCACCGCCGCTGCGCAAGTGTCCAAATGCAATGGATTCGTCGAGGGAGAGGTCCTTCGGGCAGTCAGCCTGGGCAGACAAGACGTCGTTGGAGGTGTGAGAGGTAGATACATATCTTTGCAGGGACTTGTTTTCAAGTTCGTATTTGAGGAACTGTGAAAGCACGTCATTGCTCAAGAGCTTCCTTGGCCACCAGGTTTCTGACTCACGCCCACCAGGAGCTTGCCACACGTAACACAGTGAGGGAATAGACCAGGTGTCCTCTGCACGAGCGTAGACGAATTGGAACTGGCCATGGGATGGTAGATGGTGCCCTGCGAAGTACAGTTGGAGTGCGGAATGATATGCAAGCAGATGTTTTTCTGGTTCATATGGATCACCAACATCAGAAATACACTCCAATATTCGGGTAACAGCAGAACGCCAGCTATGAGTGCACGCCGGTCACTGCAGTTCAAATACCACGACTTTGGCATGTAATGGCAAGGAGGGCAATGGGGATTGTGGAACCTCATTTGTGTCTTCCTGGACAGCATATCTGAGGATCATTGCCTCCTGCTCAATTCGAGCCTTAAGTTGCTGAAGAGGTTGGAATTGGTCGGAATAACGGACAGGAAAACTAGCTTCTGTGAATTCATCCGAGAGCACGGACCGTCCGGGACGTGATCGAGAGTGGCGTGCAGAGAGATACTGATACACATGTGACAACCGATGGAGACTTGTCATCTTGCGCAGGAGAAGCTTTTCGAGGGAAGCGATCGGAATTTCGGGAGTAGTCGGCAAGCATGGGAATCTCCTTGAAAACGAGCTTGTCGATCACGACAAACAACTCGATTGCAATGGGAAACACGATGGATTTTTCTTCTGGATCATCGAGCATGCCCTTTTCCATGTATTTATCCATCAGCAAGTCAAGCTGTGTGCATGACTCTTGTACATCTATGACACAGGCGGACCAGTCATCCAGGCCCTGCTCGATTGATTGTTCAAGGTCAAAGAGAGTAACCTCAGGGTCAGCTTCGTATGCTTCGTCGAAAAAGGACCCATCGGAAGACAGAAAGTCATCGATAACTCCACGACGATGGTGGCAAGGATGGAAGGGAGCACTCAGTGGCTCGTGATCAAAGTTTGCAAGCGCGCGCTGAATGTATTCACGACTGTTCGGAAGCAAGAGCTCCGTGTCTCGGGTGAGGTCTTCCTGCGATGGATTCTGAAACAGGAATGCACGGTGGCCCTGCCGCTCCGACCCACGGCCATCGTCGAGCGTTTCCACAACTCGATTGCATATCTTCAGTGCCATTTCGGACAGCCAGTCGGGGAGAGAGGAAAGCTTGCATAAACGTTGCAAAATCTTGCATGGCATGAGATGGATCAGATCACTGGCAAGTTTCATACTGCTTAGGCTGTCTGCAATAATACACATGAAAACAGCATGAACCGTTTGTAGGATGTGTGCCCAGGATGTGTGCGATCGAAGGATGTCTGGATTGCGACCCTGATCAGAAGCCAGAGGGACGAGCAACGCCAATCGCCATTCCTGTCGAGCAACCGCTTCGGCCACTGGCCAACATTGTCTCGGATACGTTTGGTAATGCGAGTGGCATCAACAACGCAAGCACTGACTTGGAAGACGCTGGTGAGCAGCATGGTAATATACTGCAGATGATCGGGGGATGGGAGAGGAAAGGTCGAATTGATGGAGTTCGCATATGAGAGAAAGTTGGCAAGCTCAGATTGAAAGTCCCCGTCGTCAACTACCTCGTTGGATGTCTCGACCGTCGACGCAGGATATGAGCATACCAGGGGCCCCTTGGCTTTCTCTACAGCATCTTTGCTCGGGGCACATCGAATGCCTCGAACACTGTGCTGTCCTCCTGCTTCCTGAGGATGATTGCAACATTTCGAGGTCGAATGAAGAAGACAAGAATGTCCACAGATTGTCAGCACGGATACACAGAGATCCTGCGGTCATACCTCCGGTTCGTGTCGTCCCCAGCCGAGAGATAACGAGATCCCTGTCCGAGTGCTCAGACTTGACGGAGGCCTGCAAGTTGTCTAGCATCCTTGTGATCCGAGGCCAACCGGACTCAGAGTTTCCGTCGACGAAGTTGGTATCGTAAGCATGGGCAGCTGTACACACCGCACGAGCTAGGGAAAGTTTGTTGTCTAGAGTGCAATCATCGTCTTTGGGGAGCCGGAGAGGAAAGAAAACATGGGTAGCAATATACTCAAGCGAAGAAGTATGGAAAAATGCTGGTAGATCCATCGCTTCGAGATCGGGGTCATCAGTGGTGAGCGCGGTGGACATGGTGATGGTGGTATTCGGGAGAGAACAGCCCGAGGAAACCTGGGCTGCACCATCACAGAAATTGCAAAACTCTGAGAATCTAACCTTATATAATCTTACGAACTCTGATTCGGAACCAGTATCGCATCTTGTATGTTGCCCGCCATTATTTTACACCCCCAAAACTCTCCCTTTCCTGCTCGGAACCGGATGAGTTGAACAGCTTATATATGTACCGAATTGTACTGCTTGAGATGGCTGCCATAGTATCGGTCCGACTAGGACCGGCAATGCTAGCCCGTCGTCTAAGTCTCTCCATGGCAGAGGTGGGTCGTTCTGATGCCTTTGTTACTCACTTATTCACCAAGTAGCTACGGTTTTTCCCACTCAGTACATGAATGGCAGCGTACTGGGTTGGACATGGAGGTGAGGAAGGAATTGCCTGAAGCAAATTGGACCTAGTAGCAACTCGTTTTTTGGTCGTCGGGCTGCGCCGCCGGGAATTCCCTATTTCGACCTCATGAGAAGCGTACCCGGCCCTGTTCATCGCCCCTCACTATGACCCAGGCAGTGATCTTTGGAGTAACATGTCAGGGACACGATTCTCGGCGAGACAGTTCGGGTCAAATCGGCCATCTTATCAAAACGGATTTTTTTCAATCCTCAAGTTCAACCGTTCATTCACCAACGATTTCGCCTCTCCACACGATGTCTGTAGATTGGACGACTGTGGCGACTTTGGCCGTCGGATGTGTTGTGATTCTGTATTTCGGACGACGGGCGCTTGGGAATCAATCCCGTTGTCCACTTCCCCCCGGACCTCCTGGATTACCATGGATTGGGAATGTTACTGGAGTAAATACAAGTGCCCCATGGCTGACATATGCAGAGTGGGCGAGAACATACGGTAGGTTATAGTTGGATCACCACGAGAAAAGCTAACTACCCCAACCGATGAACCTGTAGGCGATATTATTCATTCTCGGCTGGTGGGAAAGGACATCATTATCCTCAACTCGGAGAAGATTGCAAAGGACCTACTTGAGAACCGCTCTAGGATATATTCGGATCGCCCATACTTCATTACCGTTGAAATGTTGGGTCCCTTTCTCTAGCTCGCACTACTCGTCTTAATCCACTATTCAAGGTATGGTCTGGGTTTCAATTCCGTCTTGTTGCCTTACAGCGATCGATGGCGACTACACAGGCAGTTTTTCCATCAGACATTTCGGCTCGACGCAGTATCGCGATTTATTCCCTTGCAACACAACAAGGCATGTCATCTCCTACGTCGATTGCTTAATAGCCCAGAACAACTCAGCGACCATGTGTTTGAGTAAGCGTAACGATTGTGTCAGTGTGAATGTACTAACAGACCCCATCACAAACTCCTTGAGATACACCACCTCAATTATTCTGAACAGTACATACAGCTATGACCCGGAATCGAGAGAGGACGAGCTCCTCAGCGTTTTGTCAAATGTGGTGAAGATTGTGGTACGTGCCTTCCGCCCCGACAATGCTGTTATGCTTAGCGCCTTTCCATTCTGTGAGTCAAATGTAAACTTGTTGTGTGTTCCGTTATGACATGGACCTACACGAAGTGCTTTATATCCCGTCGTGGTTCCCTGGCATGAAGTTTAAGAGGCAGATGGCCACAGCACGCATCTCCTCACAATCGTATCTGGAGCGACCATTCGAGTTCTCTCTTCAGAGAGTGGTATGATTGAAACAATTGCTTCTCTCATGCACCACTTGAAGCCGCATACGTTAGATGCGTGGTGATACTGCCCCGTCCATGGTACATGATGCATTGCGGGGTATGGAGGAAAAAGGTGTTTCACCTTCCGCTTCTTGGATGACGGAACTCAAGGGGGCATCTGGTACTGCCTTCCTAGGTATGCTACTGCGTTCCTTCTGTGCGAGATCTTGCCTTATTATGCATTTTCTCCATTTTGTCAGCCGCCTCGGAAACTGTTCGTGAAGCAACATCTTGGTCGTAAGATCATGCTGACAATATAGACAGTCCCACTCTGTCTTGATGGTATTCTTTCTGATGATGGTATTGAATCCAGCAGCACAGGAAAGGGCGCAAGCACAAATAGATGCCGTGGTGGGCAATAGCAGATTGCCGACAATACATGATCGGCGCTCGTTACCCATTGTAGATGCGATATTTCGGGAAACACTCAGGTGCTACCCCGTAGTTCCTCTGTGTGGGTGTTTCCGTTTATTCTTCCCCTTAGTCACTGATCCGCTAGAAACATACAGCGCTCCCTCATGCTGCAGTGGGCGACGATGTGTACGCCGGGTTCCACATTCCAAAGGGTAGATGACATCCGCTTCGATTTCGGGTATCTTCTGAAGCGGACTTTCAGGCGCGATCGTGCTAGCGAACGTTTGGTTAGCGCTATTCGAGTTATCGTCTAACAGACCCAAATGATCATTCTTCCTAGGTCAATGGCGCACGATGAATCCAAGTACCGGGACCCTGATAAATTCATACCCGAGCGCTTCCTCAATGACGACGGTTCCCTTAAACGCAACGACATAGAACACCTCACTTTCGGATTCGGGCGACGGATGTGTGTGGGAAGACACTTTGCGGACCCGTCTGTTTGGGGGGTGATCGCTAAGGTGTTGGCGGTGTTCAAGATATTGAAACCACTGGATGAAAACGGGGCCGAGATTGCGGTTGAGCCGAAGTTTTCGAGTGGCGTTGAGATGTAAGCAATGCACGATGGATATGACTCCTTTCTTTCATTTCTAATGTGACGCTGCCTTTCTCTTGTCCAGACATCCACTCCCATTCGGGCATAGGATTGTCCCTAGATTTCCAGGGGTGGATGCTGAGAAGCTGGAGAGATTGATTTCTGCGAGCGCTGAATCCATTTCATCTCAGAACTGATCACGTCCTTCGTTCAGATGCGCCCAAAGCACGTAGTCATTGTTTGATAAATTCAATTGCCATGCACATCCGAAGTAGAGCGAGCCTAGTCCTCAGTTTACATGTATCGAGAATCGAAAGTTCCTGAATCCCGAGCACGCAATGATCACCAACATCAGCGGCACGATTCCAAGAGACACGACTGATGGGGGTACTCATGAGCGGCAGAGGTGGACCATCACACTCTCACCAGTGACAGTTACATCAGCTGCACAATCACGGAACATGTAACTAGCACAAGAAACTGGCTAGTACTGAGGTGGTCATGTCGATTCATAAATTCGGAATGACAGAGCAGGAGCCGAAACTAGTATTATCAATGATCTCTTTCGAAGGTGACGGATCCAAAGTACCCGAACCCTAATGAATTCCCGATGGTCGAGGCACAGCGCCGTTGCCGGTGGCAGTGTAGCTGAGTCAGCGCCAGAGTTGAGTAGCGGAGCCTGTTTAGCGTAGACAGGCCTTTCACCACCATTGCTCGGGGTCGGTCTCCCTCCTCTGGGCCTCTCTGCCGAACAGTCCCTCAATGACGATGGTTTTGCGTCGGACAACTCGTGTTTGGATTTGGATGACGGATATGTGTTGGAAGACATTTGCGAACACGCCAGTGGCATGCTCCCCAGGCCATGATCACTCCTTGGGCTCCATTTTTTCCCGGCTGTCTGAGAGTAACAAAAAAAATTTCACCTCCTGCAAGTCACCGCCTCGTAGCCCCGCCTTGTTCAGTACCGTACTCGAGAGGATTTCTCATTACTGGATCTCTGTTTGGAAACATGGTCTCGGGCGTTGCTGTCACGGCTACTCGTTGTACCGCACGTGGGATACATAATTTTCAAACCGACTCGACCCTTTTTGACTAGCGTACATACGTGGAAACCCTCTAGCTTCGGGCAGTCACATCTCTCCCTCCCATGTCTGCCGGTACTAGTCATGACGTTCATGTAAAACCGTTGATGAGCACGGGGAATCAAGCATGCCGAGAACCCCGCCGACAGATTGGCACGAAAACGGTATGATGGTAAAAGAAAGCTAGAGCAAGATGGTGGATCGTGAGTCCTACATCGATACCTAGCTATCATAAAACTTGCCACTGATGCACAATCGTTGCTAATCGGTACTGGTCAATTTAGTAGGTGGGGACGCTGGATGCTCGAAGTCTTTCTCCGTTAAGGGCTGCCCTTGCAGAAATTTGCCCATGTGCGTGTGTGTGAAGGGTCGCCCCCTGGTCCAAACCGCAAGCAATGCCCACACGGTAGGCAATGGAGAGCTTGAGAACCTGATTTCGTTCTCTTCGAAACTGCCAGGGATATTGAACAAATTCTGTCGGATTGCTACGTTGTCTGGCGAGTCTTCCCCGGTACGTCAAGGAAACGGCATAGTCGGAGGTATGACTGATAGTGTCTGAGGTAAAGTTGTCCGGCGAATATGTTCAACTGATCGATCAGCGCCCACGGTGGAGTCCAGTCGGACGGTAGGGAAGGGACGGAATATAGTTTGAGATCGTTGGATGGTTTCATGCGCTGGGTTGTACGGGGTGAATACAGGTGTAGGCGAACGTATTCGCCTTCCCTGATGTACGGCATCAAACGATTAGCCTCGAACGGACTCAATAAAACAAGTACTTGATCTTGGTGCCCTAAGTTATTGTGAGAGAGCATCCACTGGACGGGACGAAGGTATTGATCCATGGTCCCATTAGTGGATTCTGGCGTGATCGTCTGGCGGAAATCAGCTGTTGCCAGAAGACGTAAGCTCCAGACGTCTGTATCGCGAGTACCTGCAGTGCTCTTTTCGAGCGATGTGAAGACAGGACGAAAAGCGTTGCTCGTGTGTAAGAGCGTAGTATCGCCGGTCCTCACAAATTCAAGGACGTCTGGATGAAGGTTGTGCTTTGCTGGTTTTGCTCTTGGAGGCAACTCCACTTCTCGTTCGCGCTCCCGCTCACGGTGGACTTCCCATTCTTGTTCTTCGTCCAGCTGCGCATCGGGAAGTGACAGAACGCCGAGATCCCGGCAACGTTGGCGGATCGCCGGGTCCAGATCCAACAAAGTTCTTTTAGCGCTTTCCGCTGCACTAAAAGGTGCATAGAGATCGGGTAGGGACTTGATGTCTGGCTGGAGCCATGCGTCCAACAGCTCATTCGCCCCAACCTCATTTTCGCAAAATCGAGTCCAAGCCTCAGATCTTGACTTGTGATTCATGCCCTGTTGTGCCCAGCTAGGAGCGCGCCGCTGTATGTCACTCCAAGTTTCGTGTACTGCCCAGCATAAAACATCGGCAGTGGTGACTCTGGCTTTTGGGTCATTTTTACCCACCACATCGCGGATCCTTCTATCAACCTCGATTGGCGCAAAGAACATGAGCGAGTGACCTCGGCCCAGCTTGCGCATCCGCATACAACCTGAACCAAACAGCTTGTGTGAAACTTGTGGTAAAAATCATTACACAAAAACGAACCTTGCACCAAGTGATCTTTTGTGACCTTGGGTCCTAGCGTCACGGCTGCGCGAGATGCAATGGGAAATTTCAAGTCGGTGCCCCTGGTGTGCGCATGATCGAGATAGACGACGATCCAGTCGCTGAGAAAGCGGTGATGATCGCATTGGATGAGTGATGCCGGCCTTGGTGAGCACCATCAGCTCATCGTTCTCGTTGAAATAGATGGCGCCGACAACATCGTCCGCGGTGCTGAGCCATGCTTTGGCAACTTGCTCGTTAGAAAAGTCGAGGATCTGCGCCCCAACGTCCAAGAAAACGCGGACATTGCGATCTTGCGCGGTCACCATTTGGAGGAGTTTGAGTGTGGACCATCGTTTACCATTCTCGTGAGTCACCACATAACAATCGTTTTCGGGTTGAAGAAGATGTGCAAGGACCCTGGCACTAGTTCCTCGCTGATGGTCGAGATCGTCTTGAGCAATAGACATTGGTAGTAACCATCGACCGTCATTTGTGCCTGAAAAACCTGGCGCCATAGTTGAGCGAACGAATGGAACAATAGAGGATGAACTATAGTTTTACTCACCAGTAAGAACCTTCTCTCGTTTCTCCGCCAAACCCCAGCTAGACCCTATAATTTTCCAAGGAAACTCCTTTGCTTCCCCGGGAACACGACTCGCGAGAGGTAGAAATCTATTGTCGCATGGTTTCGGGCGAAAAACGGGAATATCACCTTGTCCCATTGTTCTGATGACCTGACGTTGATCTCTCCAAGATTCCGGAGTGGCTCCGGTATCACCTCGAAACCAAATGTTTCGACCCAAAGTGCATACTCGATGGATGGATTGTCCTGGTTTAGTAGAATTTCGAATGAAGCTCTGAGCTGCTCCTCGCTGAGACCGGTATAGTAGTAAGATAGGCACGTGAGAATGACAGTGATATCCGGGTGACCAAACTGAGTGTTGGGTGCAGGGACGTCTTTAGCATGGTACGGGACCGCCAGCTTTGTGGCGGTCCGGGAACGGCCGGGGTCTTGTGACTGCAGGTCAAGGCCATAGTCGACCCGCCATCTTCGCTCCGCAAGGACAAACGAGAGGGTTCTGCTAGAAGCCAGAAGGCCACGGAGCAAAAGTAATCCGCCCCGAAAATAACTTTGCTGAGAACGCGCAGAGTACTCCTCCACCGCCACAGCTGTTTCAAGAGGGATATCCTCGTTAGATATGAAACTCCGGATCGCCTCGCGGAGTACTTGGGGAACGTGTCGAAAGTTGAAATTGCGCAGCCGGCCACCCATCACCCCCTCCACAATAGACGATGTTAGAAGCCGGCCATTTTCGGGCCCACCCACGAAATGAATGTGCGGAAACGATCCGGGTGCATCCCATCGACACTCTACCAAGTTGGAAGGATCCATGGAAAGGGAATGAGCACACTCCTTCATGAGACGGAGGACCTGCTGAGTAATCATCCATCGATCGGGGTATCCGTCCATGTGTTGATCGAGCCCGATGGAGTAGATCAGTTGAAACCGTGGATGAAGGATCTCATCGCTCTCGTCCAGGATATCTCGAACGTTGGAATCAATCCATTTCTGAAGGCTCAGCGACTCGGATGTGGTATGTATAGCCTCGTGAGTTTGTCGAGTGGATTGGCCATGATAGGCCACCCAAGTCGTGCATGCCTCGCTTGAGTGAGCAGGGAACTCGCCAAATAACCGAAATATGTTTCCCACAAGACTATGTTTTGGCAGCTAGATGAGTCCAGAAGTCAGCCGAATCAATAATTAGCACCACAATGACATGCTTACCAAGTTCAGCAAAAGAGCAGTTAAGATGCGTCCACAAATTGACTTGTGGGGCTTCGATGATGAGCCTACCACGCGATTTCGTTCACGGATCTGCCCTTCTACAGTCTTCAGCTTGAATGACATGACATGCTCCGGCTGGACAAGCCAAATTCCACGTTTGGCCATACACTGAGACATGAGCTCCTGTAGACAATCGATTTGGGCCCCGAAGCTAATCATTTTACCATGGTAGTCATGCTCAGGAGCACGAGAGAAGGGAAGGTGATATATTGGTCTGTTGGCAAGCCCACCAAGACAGGTGACCAGTATGTCGAGCATTTGGTTGGTTAAGGCTTTCGGAACGATAACACAGACGAGCTGTTTCCCATTGGCGAGAGCGGCAGCTATAATGGGGATGATGATGGATGATTTCCCTTCACTCATATTAACCTGAAAAACGGGATTTACGCCTGATTTGGGTGACACCATCTCCATTGCAGTTTGTGCTTGATTGCGACGAATGAGAAAGTTTCCTTCGATCTGATACATCCCAGAGTTACGTCAGTAGGATGGATGCTTTGAGCTAAGAATGCACCTGGATTAATAGCCAGTCTGGGTAGTCTTCAACATTCCACCCGTCACATCCCTCGTTCTCTAACTCCTTTGAAAACTCTTCTTCAAGACCATCCAGAGCAAATCGAAGCAACCTCCGGGCCCACTGTAGATCCAAAAGCAGTAAAGCGAGCGACACGAAACATTTTTTCCAAGGTCTGGGAAGGCCGACCGAGGACGTGGATGCAAGATGCTGCAGGAGAAAACGTGCGGTGATCGGTGGCCATTGACCACATCGGTAGAGTGCTTGTTCAAGTGGATTAGTCGGACCCAGACTCTTTCCGAGAATGTCCAGAGCGTCCTGATAGTTTTCTCTGTACTTTGAATAATGGTTCTTCAACACGTCGACACAATTCTCCCCCACCACTCTGCAAGTTGTTTGGAATTCTTCACGGACACATTGTGCACTGGCATTGAGGTGAGCGATATATTCTCGCTGAAATGGCGTATCGAACCTGTTACGTAGAAGAGTGAGTAACTGATTGAGCTGTGGAATCCCATCTGGTGATATCCGGTGATCCGCACGAGGGAGCATACTCCGAGCCGGTAGTTCTTGTGCTAGTCTTCTCGAGAACAGTTGATCTAGCGTGACTGGCCATGGTTGACGTGAGACTAGGCGTAAGGGTACGAGTATTCCAGACTCTACGGCAATGTTTATAGAGGTTGGTTGAACGGCGTGCCATGGGAATAGTAGCTGCGCGGCTCGTCGTGTGACTCCTTGTACAGCATACTCGTGGTCTGGCAAACTATGCTTTTGATTTTGCTCCTAGTAATAACCATATCTGATTTCATCATGTGCAACGTTAATTTGAGGATACGTAGTTGAGGTACAATACTCGTCATACACGAGAGCTTTGGGTCTCATGACCGAGTGGCACCCAGCTGACTGTAAAAGGCAAAACGCTGCCTGAGCTCCCGTTTTCCCTGTCAGCGGATCAGGCTGATGAAAGTTAGTCTTGACATGCAGATCGGCAAGCTTGTGGGTGCTCGACAGGCTGCCATTCCCTGTCAAACAACCCAGTTCTGTGTCCACGTCGTAGGTATGATATGATTATCGATCAAATATAAGGACACGTCAGTGGATAAGTCCATCTGGAAGGCAGGTCTTCTGCCGAAGGACAAGGAGGTTCCTTAGACCGGAAAGCGTCCCCACGCATTGATTCTCGTCATAAACCATGTCCTTGAAGTCTCGGGATTCAAGTCCTCCATGGTCATTGACAGCGAAAGACAATCCATAGCGGAGTAATGAGACGGATAAGCGTGGCACAGCTACGGAATGATGGGAGTCGGCCGACGCGGTGATTAAGAGGTCCTGCGGCTGACGCTCCGGCAATTGGTCAATATCAAGACACTCGAAGCATCGGGAGACCACTGCCCATGTTTTGCTGTGGATATTCACGAGGGTCTCATGACCCCTGCGCAAGTTACGTCGTCTAGACGAACACTCAATCCTCCAATTCTCTGAAGACGGTTCCCATGGTTGTTGGAGAGGGAGTATCTCAATGACCCCTGTAGACACATTCAGCCAATGAACATGGCCGTTGACTAGCGCCGGTGGAAATTCTTTCTCCATGAGACTTGAAGGTATGAGCTCAAAAGTCTCATTTGTTTGGCTGCGCCACATTCGAGCCACAAGGTCATCGCCCTGCATTGAAAAGTGAATCTATGTTTGTTTGAGCTATCCAGTTATCTGGCGTAGAGCAGCTATGCAGACCTGGTGTCCAGACGTTGTAGCGGAAGATTTTAGATGCAATCCCGGCAGATCGGATGGTACGTGGATGAAGTGATGCTGCAAAGTGTTATTAGGAACATGTTTTAGGATCAGATGCTCGCGCATACATCGCCAAGGATCCGCTGATATTCTGGAGAGTCCCTGATCTTGCGTGACAATTCGCCAGGTTGCAGAACACCATCGAGCAGGTTGAAATGCAGCATTTGTGACAGCTGTTCACCACCTCGTTTGGCCCTGCACACCAACGAGCGAGCATTCGGAGACCGCAACCGCTCCCATCTACCTGGGCCCGGCTCGTGGCTAGTAAGCATCTTGGCAACCGCGGAGTCGACACCGTAATCTGACACATCTGCAAGGATTACATCTGCCAACACCCCCTCGAGGGCATGAGAAAGACGACGGCCTCGTTGAAAGAGCAATGCTAAAAAATCCTGATTTATGTCTGAAAAGTTGGAGCTGGATGAATGTCATGGTTGCTGGCTGTACAAAGATCAGACATACCTTCTGGAGAGTGTACATATATGAAGAAGGCACCTGAAAGTAGGGCGTCGACATCCCCGGCGGAATGGAAGAGCTTGCGAAGAGTGGCAGGATCGACATCGAAGGTGCTCCGACAGGCAATAGCCATGTCGTGCAAGAGCTCACGGCGTTGTTGGTTTGCAGATGCCAATGACAGGTCATAAGATAGGTCCTGGATCCAACTGAATGCCTTCCTGCGCACGCTCTGAAGAAGCGCGATAGCTCGTTCAGAAATGTGTTCATCGGGGCGTGATGCGAGTATGCGAGTGAGTAGGAGAGAAATAGTATTTGTCGTCATGCTGTCGATCAGGCTGGTTCCGATCTCTGTGAACAAGCTGCCAAGCTCTTCGAGTATGGCCGCACAAAAAGACGGTTCTTGATGCTCTCTGTGCCAGAGCCACGTTCCCATATTCAAATCGAGTGGTCCGACCTGATAAACCGACTGTGCAATGAGGAAATGGACTTCGCGACGGCGGAAGTTGAGAGTTCTGCTGCGCAAGCCATGCAAGATGTTGAGCCACTGGAGAGTGCCACCGCTGCGTAAGTGTCCAAATACAACGAATCGTCAAGGGAGAGATTCTCGGGACAGTTTGCTTGGGTGGACAGGACGCCATTGGAGGTATGAAAGGTAGATCGCATATATTGTCGCAGGGACCTGTTTTCAAGCGAGTATCCAAAGATCCCGGAAAGCGTCTCATAATCATAGCGGCTTCGCCGCCACGGTCTGAATTGGCGCACATCGAAGGGAGTTTCGCTCACTTAACGCACCGTCGGAGTAGGCTGGGAGTCCTTTGCAGGAGTCCCGGGATAAACATAGGCGAATCGGAATTGGTGGTAAAGTGGAGCCGGCAGTTGGCGCTCGACAAAACAGTACGGCCGGAGCACAGGATGACGTGTAAGCAGATCGTCCTCTTTTGGCCTGTACGGGTCACGGTCAGGACGAGAAATGCGGCCCAGGATTCGGGCGGCAGCGGAACGCCAGCTACGAATGCACGCTGGACACCGTAGTTCAAATACCACGACCTTGGCATGCAATGGCAAGGCAGGCAACGGGGACCACAGCGGCTCAAATGTTCCCTCAGCAATTTGTTGTCCGGATTGATGTGTATCAGACATGTGTGACTCGCCAGCATGACTGGCTACCTTCGCGTCTTGCTCGATACGAGACTTCATCTGCTGAAGACGGGGGAATTCGTTATAATAGCGGATGGGGAAACTGTCTTCCGTGAATTCATCCGAAAGCACCGAGAATCCCGGACGTGATTGAGAGTCGCGCGCAGAGAGGTATTGGTACACGTAAGACAGACGATGAAGGCTTGCCGTATTTCGCAGGACAAGCCTTTCGAGGAGAACTATCGGAATTTCGGGGGAGTAGTCAGCAAGCATGGGAATCTCCTTGACGAGATTGTCTAGAGCAACAAAGAGCTCAATCACAGTCAGGAACCTGACTGATTGATATCCTGGATCATTTCCCTGCCTCTTTCCCATATACCTGTCCATCAAGATATCAAGCCGTGTGCATGAGTCCTCCACATCTGTGACACGAGTGATCCAATCATCGAGCTGCTGCCATGCCAATTGCTCGACATCGAAGAGAGTAACATCGGGGTCAACTTTATATGCACCGTCGAAAAAGGACCCATCCAAAGACAGAAAGTCATCAATGGTACCACGGCAATGATGATTGGGATGGAAGGAAGAATTCAGAGGTTCGTTTCCAGAATTTGCAAGCGCGCGCCGAATGTATTCATGACTCTTCAGGAGCGAGAGCTCCGTGTCTCCGACGAGCTCCTCCTGCGACGGATTTTGAAACGGGGACAAACGGGGACCTAGCTGCTTTGATCCGTCGTCGAGCATCTTTGTGATTTGACCACATGTCTTCAGGGCCATTTCAGACAGCCAGTTGGGGATGGAGGAGGAAAACTTCCATAAACGTCGCAAAATTTTGGACGGCATTGAGTGGAGCTGGTCACTGGAAAGCTTTGTGTTACTTTCATTGCTGGCAATGGTACACATGAAGAACAGCATGAAATGTTTGTAGGAAGCACAGCCAATAGGCGTGCGATCAAAGGACGTCTGGATTGCAACCCTGATGAGAAACCAAAGAGACGAGCGGCGCCAATCACCAGTCTTGTCGAGAAGCTCCTTCGGCCACTGGCCGACATTATCTCGAACGCGCCTGGTAATGCGAGTGGCATCAACAACACAAGGATTGACTCGCAAGACGCTTGTAAGCAGCATGGCAATATACTGTGGATGATCGGGGGGTGGGAGGGGAAAGGTCGAGTCGACGGAATTTGCGTGTGAAAGAAAGCTGGCGAGCTCTAATCGAAAGTCCCCGTCGTCAAACACCCCGTTGGACGTCTCGACCATTGACGCAGGATACGAGCGTATCAAAGGCCCCTCCGCCTCCTCTACAGCATCTTCGTTCAGAGACACCTCAAATGCCTCGAACACCGTGCTGTCCTCCCACTTCCCGAGGATGATCGCAACATTTCGAGGCCGAATGAAAAAAGAAAGAATATCTATAGATTTTCAGCACGGATCCTTAGAGAACCCGCCAGCGTACCTCCTGTCTGCATTGTCCGCAGTTGAGAAAGGACAAGATCTCTGTCCGATTGCTCAGACCTGACGGAGGCTTGCAAGTTGGGCTCAGAGTTTCCGCAGACGCTGGTGTTATAAGCATAAGCGGCATCGCGCACTGCACGAGCTAGGGAGAGTTCGTTTTCAAAGGTAGAATCATTGTTTTCAGGAAGTCGGACAGGGAAGAAAACATGGGTAACAGTATATTTATACGATGAAGGGGTATGAACGAATGCCGGTCGGCTTATCGCTTCGAGATCGGAGTCGTCAGTGGTGGACGCGGTGGACATGGTGGTATATGGGAGCGAAGAGCCGGAGCCTGAAGCCCTTAGCCGTCTGTAGCTGTCCAATCACAGCCTCTTTCTTCACCTAACATTCACTCTGCGATTGTCTTTTCGTATTTCGATCTCGGCCCGTGCGGGATGAGAATAGATGCATACACGACGATGGCTGCGTCGGACAAGAACCTCGCTTGACAAAGACCAGCGTGACTGACTCACGCTAAAGTGGATCCCTGCTCATGTCTTGGAATATTCCCAGTCTCTCATTGTGCATATGCATCCATCATGCGCACCGTTCTTGGGCCTCTTTTTTTTCTTTCTAGTAAATGGCAATGTCTACAAGTCGACACATCCCTTCGTATACATGAGTTCGCGCCTTTGAGCCTGTCCTCTTCACCGCTGGACTAGGAGGCCTCCACAATAGTGACACCACTCTCCTGTCGAGGACTTCAATTCGCGGCGCGGAACACCGCAGTTCTTGTTTGCCCAAAATGCGACGTTTGGCTATTACTCATTCCCGGTCTTGCAACATGGTAACGTCTACGTCGTAGTTGGCACATCCCCTCGAACATGATACGCTACACTGAATTCATTTACAGCGTGACTCTATTGTTCCTTGCGCATCTTGTACAACCTGCCAGGGCCCCACGCAAAGATAGACATCTTGTTTGGGGCATCACATCCGTATATTCCATACCAGTCGCACCTGGTACGAGGCTCCCACTGCCTCAATGCACCCCATTACCAGTCAACGAAAGAGCAATTTACACTATCACCAAGTGTACCTCCGCGCAACGACAAAAACAATTCCCTTCTGGACACACGTGACTGAAGATATGGAGAATGAATTTCACCTTGGTCGCATGGAGTGACCGGTCGACACCGGCGAGAAAATATCACCTCCGTTTCACTCTCCTCGGCCTCTGGGTTTGAGTCGATCCGATCCTTCGCCCTCCTCCCCACCCGCTGTCGAGCCAAATCCATTCACGTGATACATTACTTGGCGTAGAGTGGACCGACGCACTTTCACGAGTGCTCGCCGTGTCTCTAGCTTTGTCACGCCATGGCCTCTCTTGTCACCCAGGCTTTACCGACGAGAGACTCAGTCTACGGAGCCAGATCTTCGTGACTCACTACCCTCCTTTCAGAATTGTCCCTAATACTCTCCACACATGCGTGTCGGATAGACAATTGTCTTATGGATCTGTTCGAATCCCACTGGTCGAGGATGGCGTAGCGGAGGGGAGGCGGGAGAGGGATGAACGCAGTTTGGACGCTCGATGATACCTGCGGCTTATTGGGGACCAACTAATTTACAGATCTCATGGAGTATTTTACGACAAAGGGTGTACACACGAGAGGCCAACGATGAAAAGTTTATGCCAACAATACGACATGCTCCACCGCTCCACTCTTCATCCAAGCAGATTCGACAATGACGCCGGTACCGATGCGTTCGACGACGCGAGCGTCTTCGCATGTTCTCCGCACCGCCATTACATGCAACAAACACCCGTAATATCTTTCTCCCCACACGCTCTCGTCCCAGAGTCCTCGAAGTCCATCGCACCGAGAGAGAACGATGAAGCTGAGAGTGGTCGGAGATGGTGTAGAGGCGGGCAGGATAATACGCCCAGCATAGTGAGGAAACGATTGATTGACCGGGATGATGTGAAAAATGGCGTGAGCGTGACCCGGACCCTGACCCTGACCGGCAAACGCGCCATCGTCCAATTTCAAGACTCGGAACGACGCACATTGAGTGCGAAATATGAGCGTCCCCCTTGGAGGTAGGAAATCCAGCTGTGCGTCGCTTGCGTCGCTCTTGGTTGATATATAACTGTATGGCGGGTGTTCCGGCGCGTTCTCGTCAACGTTCCAGCTCGGTGGGATTCGATTGACGTCCAATTGGACGATCGTCCCGTCTTCGTCGACCATATTCCAAACGGCGACAAGGGACTCTGCAGGGAGCGGATGATCATCATGATCAGTCCCGTCCAGCATATGCGCCTCGACCTGGTACTGGACTGCACCCTTCCAACCTGCCCATGCCCAGGACGGCCAGCGCGAATGTTCTGAATCGGTCGCGATCCGTCGCGTATGCACCGTGTCTAGTCTAGGCTGCCATAATAACGAGAGATCCAGATTTCTGATCCACATCCCATATCGAAAGGATTTTCTGGGATTGCTTCCAGGAGGCTCAAGCCCTCTGGTCATCGCGTTTGTCAACGCAGTTACTGCATAGATGATATCTGACTCGACGGTCAGGTGGCGCTGGGTGTATTCTGCCACGGCGTTTTCGTAGGTTCTGTCGTTCATTGAAACGGTTCCATCCGGGATGGGAGGGGAAAGAGACGTGTTGAAGAGCTGCATCGGATGAGAGGCCTGAAACGTTTTGCTCTCCGCAACTAAATCTTCGCACCAGACATCAGATGAACACTCGAAATACATCTGATGTCGAGTGAAGTACAGTCGCCGGCGCGAAAGTAAGGCTTCTTGAAAGGTCCACCCTCGCGTAGCCCATGTAGACTCGGCAGCCGCTTCAGTGAGCGGTGGCAGGGGTATAGAAAGGTAAAGTCCTTGAACGCATTCGACGTGCTGGTCGACTTTGCGTGATCCTATCCTCACGCCGGCAAGCCCGGCCCGGACGCTCATTCCATCTGCAGCGACGATCGTGAGCGCAGAACGACCATAGACCCGGTCCATGATGGCTATCTGCGCCGCCTTGTCTTCTTGGCTGTCTTGAATGATGCACAGCGCATCGACCCACAGG
>JBBPJV010000338.1:0-26825 GCA_038088915.1 Sutorius aff. eximius
GCCCAGGTCAAGGTACGTGCTTTGTATTCATGTGCCACCTCTTTGACTTGGCAATAATGGACATAAGAAGGTCGATATAGTTGAGAAAAGGGACCACACTAGCCCTGGGCGCGATTTCGCCGCACCGTCGAGCCTTTTGTGAGTGGTTTCGTTGAATATATCACTGGAGAGGGGGTGCGCCACCTTTATGTCGTTGTGTGCGCCGACAATCAATGGGACAGCCAATGGGCGGCTGGTCGGTGGTATGATGATGCGAATGCCCGTCCATAAAGGGTTATGACAAACAAAAATCCTTGCTCTACGGGATATATCGTACCGCCATATTCATGGAAATCGTCCATGAGAGCAATGCTCTATGCAAACAAAAACATAAATGGTGTAGGATACAAGGGTGTGTATATATGTTGTATGTATCATGTACCAGAAGAACTCAAAAGCGTGAACGCTAGTAGCAGTTAGAACCAGCAATAGCAAGACAGGAAAAACAGTTATGTAGGCACCAGTTAATTTGCGCACGAATGTCAAAGCAAGACAACGACGCACGGAGGACGTGCTTCATGCATCCTTGTCTAATTTCCGAATCTCTTCCAATCCTTCATCACTTGCCCAAAAAGATGCCCAATGGTCTCCGTCGTGCTCGCTGACCGACTGTTGCGAGTCTAGCGGGCTCTGCAACGGAGTCGTGGGGCACTGTGCAAGGTACTTTTCTTTGATCTCTCGTTCCACTCGCTCTGCCTCCTTCATCTCCTTGCTACCTCTCCATATCGCAACCTCAAGTGTCCGTCTGACGACGGCGCGCAGTACAAAGTACACGTGGGAGGCGAGCAGCGCGACCAAGATAGCCGAGACGAGGAGATCCTTGGTCGCCGCATACACGTGGTCTTCGGGAAAACCTTCATGATCCGTGGTAGATCCGTTGAACGGCGTACGGAACATGTATACCAAGGCCGAATTCGTTATCGAAGAGAGCCAGGCCAAGAACGACAGCGATTCGAACCATGGACCGATCGTGTCCGTGCGCACTGGAATCGGTCGCCTGACGTGTACCGCGAGCTTGAACGCGTCCGAGCGCGCCTCGATGTAGTTGTTCAGGAGCGACATGAGCGGTGCCAAGGGCCAGATTGTCGACCACAACGCGACGTAACCGAATTGGGTCACCATCTCGCTATAGTCGTCGAAAATATCGTAGTCGGGAAGTGCTACTTCGCTCCGCACGACCTCCAAAAACTCGCGCTCTTCTCGCGTCCGCGCATCGTCGTGGGCTTGACCAGCTAGCCCCTCATCAAATGCAACGCGTTTCTTCTTCCCAATCCCCTTGCCAGCCCCGTTCCGGAATCCTTTTCCGGCGCGGAACGATCCGATGGCTCGCATTAAAAATGGCAGACCGATTTCTTGGATGTTGTCCAGAACCTGATTGGTAACCGTGAACGCAAACATTTGCTCTTGTAGCCTCGAAGGGTTCAGCTTGAGCCGTGCACGCGTAGTATCTGCTTCGAATAGATTTTGCGCGCTCATGTGATCTGCAACCATTCGCGTCATGGGCCCCCTGGATCCCAAGCTAAACTTCAGGGTGTCGTTTAAATTGATGTTGAATTTTTCGAGGATAGCGGTCGTTGCCCCTTGTGGACCAGAGAAAAGGTGGTGCTGAACAACAGACATCACCCTCTCTCCGAACGGGACGTAAATGAATGCGGAAAGTGCGAGGTTTAGATACGCATTGATAGCTGATAAAGTGAATACTTTGATGCTGAAGGAACTTGCGTGGCTAGATTGGTGCGAATGATTCTCCCAGTCCGTATATCGTTGCGCGCTAGTCTTGTATACTCCAAGAAGCTGCGGTACAAGCGCCGTGAAGAGAAGGGTTGGAGTGAAAGCCTTTTGGAGAGAACGTTAGGCTGGAATCCAGAACAACGGCCATCCCGATAGGACTTACTACGATCCGGCGGCCGGGGCCCGTGTATAGCTCGGTCACAAACGCCTCCAGGATGAATACGCCGGTCAAGACGACGGCAAGGACGAAGGCAAACAGTAAAATGACAGGTATGCTTGCCATTTTTCTGCCCTCTTTTCTCCACCAGGGGAAACCAGGGATGTAATCCGCCCTAGATTTCTCCACACGGAATGACCCACGCGTGCACCATCGAACAGATAGAATGCGTTCTTGAAGCCGCCACCATTCGACAAACACAACGGACCACACGAATAACAGCGTTGAGTAGACCATAGAATAGGGCGTTCCAAAGAAATAAAAAATGACGCCGAGCACAGAGGGGAAAACAAGGGCGCGTGTATATTCTGTCAGGAAGAAGAAATAGAGGGCGACAGAGTCGCCAAACTGGTACCTCGGTCAGCTCGGCTCCACCACGAGACGAGAGATGAATGGACGGACCTGATCTCGTACTTTTTCAAGCTCCACCGAAGCTATCCTACGTCGGGTCCATAATCGTATCCATTGGTCGTTGAATTCATGATTGTGTAAAGCCATGACGGATTGGACGAGGTCCCATTCTTTGCAGCCCGATATGATGCCCAGGCCACCCTCGTGTGGGGTCGATGTGAGATAGGAGTGCACGAGCCGTACGCGATCCGCGGAGGAAAGCGGGGCCGAATCGAGGTCAGCTTCCGCGGAGGGCAACCTCGACAACGGAAGCCCACATAAAAAGTCGGAATACCTAAAAGCGTAACACGCAGCCATATTTGGAAACTTAAAGTCAGCCTACCACACCACAGAGCCAAAGCACGACGGACCGTTCGCAGTGAACTAGTCGAACGAGTAGATCGGGTGGACAGGCAACCAGGACGAGGAGCTGGTCTTGGTTCTCCCCGCGACGCCCGACTGCCTTCAGGCCAGCTCGAGAAAGTGTGTCCATAAGCGCTGCATATTGGCGTTCCGTTTTTGCTGCATTTTTTCGTGTCTGCTCCTTGGATAGAGAAGCGCGTTTTGAGGCCGCTCGAAAGACGACGACGACATCAACATGCGGGGGCATACTTTGCAGTCTCGGCTGGCACCGGTATGAATGAAGCTGCCGCGTGAAGAGTGCAGTTGGTTGACAAGGCTGTGTGAGAGTGATCAAGTGTTGATGTGGTGCTCGTCATGAGCGCTGTTTGAGAGAATATATAACACAGCCACAATTAGCCCCACTGCGAGAGCTCTTGGAAATTGACATGCGGTTGCCACACTCAATTTGGCGTCTTTGTCTGGGAAGACTAGTTCCCTTCAAGTTGATCTTGGATCCACACTCATTCACAAGGGATACGCCCGGTCAAATCTAACCAGATGTGAGAGCTGTCAGTGAATTACGGGGAACCGCTCAAAAGCGACGAACTCCATACTATACACGATCGCGTACGACAAGAAAGTGCAGCATAGTTATAAAGTTAATGAGAACCATGGACGGCAGTAAGTGCTCCCCATGCAAATCAGCAAATTAGCACCATCGTGCTAGATAACATTTTGCGCTTCCACCGGCCTGCCAGCCGGGCCCCCGGGCAGGTGCAAATCACGATCGTGCATAAGGGTGGTAGCTGTGTTGACCACGTTGGCCAGCACGCTGTGGCCCCACGCCAGGCCCGCCGGGGCCACCTGCACCTCCCTGTGCACCTCGAGGTCCGCGGGGAACATTAGGGCCCAATCCACTTGGCCCTGTCGGTGGACCGCCCTGCATCTGTCCTCCTCTACCCATTCCACCTCCCATCCCGGGACCACCACCGCCACCGCCTCCCATGCCACTTCCCATGCCACCTCCCATGCCACCTCCCATTCCCCTACCCATGCCTCCCATTGCGCCACCGTACCCACCTGTACCCATTCCACCACCCATTCCACTCATCATCGGGTTCATGCCCATGCCCATCATACCGCCCGCACCAGCCATCTGGAACATCCTCGTATAAAGTTGTGCTAATGCCTGTGGGTCGAACGGCGTGTTGCCCGCTGGAGTTCCACCGATGGATGCGTTTCCTTGAACGGCAGGGAAATTAACACCAGCACCTGTCTGCGCATTGAAACCTCCGCCGCCTACTACCCTGGTCGCACCGGTACCAGCGCGAGGGGCTGTAAATTGTTGCGGCGCACCGTCCTCCTGGAAGTGGTCTCGTTGGTACCGAGGTTGGGCCAATTTTACGTCAATCTGCAAGGTCTCACAAATCAGCAATCGTGTCATGGTCCATGGGGCATCCAACTTACCAATTTACCATCGATCTGAAGGTTACCAAAGCCAAGGAAAGGCTGGACATTGGTATCCTCAAAGGAAACGAAACCAAAACCTTTGCTCCGCCCCGTCTCGCGGTCAAGCATAACAGTCGAATCAATGACCTTGCCAAACTGAGAGAAGAACTCGCGCATAGATTCGGACGTAACGCTCCCTGCGAGACCACCAATGAACAGTTTCGTCGCCCGTTGATGCTCCTGCCTTGGTATTGCTCGTTTTGGATCAATCTTTGGACCAGACGGGGAAAACATGTATGAGCCGAACAGAATCTGCATGGTAAATACAGCAATGTACGTACAATCTTGCCATCCAGGAAGTGCTCCCGTACCATCACCGCATTAACGCTCGCTGGATCTTCGAACGTCAAGAAGGCGAAACACCGTGACCGCCCAGCTGCATCGCGCATGATAGTACATGCATCTACTTTACCGAACTGCGAAAAGTAGTTCCTGAGAGACTCTGGTACAAAGAAACGATCATTTAGTACTACTGAATGGTTTTAGCGAGATTAATGACGGTGCAAGTACCATCGGTTGTATCCCAGTTGAGCCCGCCAATAAACATCTTGCTATAGATAGTAATTCCAGTTTGACACGTGCACAAGGTTGACAGGGATAAACGCCGTAGACGATGGAGATATGGGAAAAGCAAGGTTGCTATTAGTTATCTGCAAAGGACAGGAGACGTTATGACAGAGGAGAAATGAAGAGCACGCTACTGTCTCTTGAGGGTTGTTTTTAGCCTAGCTTAGACTAGACTGTACGCTAGAGCTAGCCTAGTCCTAGTCGACAGACTTCCGAGTAATTAGGCGAGACGATGGACCGACTACACTTTTACTTGCGACAACCCAGCAATACAGTAACGAGATAGAACTGGCTCCATGATCAGTGCGGAAAATGGCAACAACTCACCCTTCGTCTTTCATTTCTGAGGGTCGTATGCTACGCTCGGGCATATGAGAATGATCATACGAGCCAGCGTGCGAAGAGTCTACTGCATAATCAGATGATTGTTGATACGTGGGAATCTGTTGTGGCGCATTTTGTGGAGGGGGTTCTCCTTGCACTGGCGTTTCGATATGTTCGAACTTTATAGGCTGAGGAGCGAGAGGAGAAACCTTTGGTTCTTGCCTGAACTCGGAGAGTTTTGCGACTGAAGGGGCCGGAGATTCCGGAGGGAGCTCTGTTTTGACTTCTTCCGTTTTGAGGTCGCTGTGTAATTCAACGGCGGACGCAAAGTCCGCCTCATCGTTTCCGTAGAGATCTGTCAAAGGAATGTCCAGTGCATCGAAAGGAAGCCAGAATGTAAAAGACGTACCACCATAGAGGTCAGCGTCGAGTTCAGACATGTTGAGGAGTCTCTATTAGAAGTGGTGGTAAAGGTCAGAGATGAAAAAGCGGAAGCTGTGCATTAGTCATCGAAAAAGTTCACACGGTACTTTCCGCGTCGGCCCGACGGTGAGCCAATCGGGTCAAATTCCGAGGCTGAGTTATTCCGATTCTTCCCCTCGTGGATCGCATTCTGTATGACTTGGCGTTGTCATTCTTCTTTTTGCTAATCTGTTTATCACTCGAGGGGTGTCTGTGTGCTGGGACGTCGGTTGTGAACATCAACAATGCAAGACAGGGTGGTCATCGGGATACTCGGCAAGTAGCGTCCCGCATTGGCGAAGAGGGGTCATTGACAGTTCAAATCATCAGCTCTCCAAGGAGCGTTTGCAGAGCATGAGACCGCTCTTCGAAAGATGTCCTCGTCGATCAAGGTCAGCCCGCTCCTGGTACGCACACATGACGACCTCGCAAAATGCGACGGCTTGGTCATACCAGGTGGAGGTAAACGTCATGTTTGCACTCGTTTCTTACGCTTCTTATACTCTGCAGAGTCGACTACAATCGCCCTTCTGGCCAAGCTTGCAGGGCTCCTGCAGCCACTCAGAGAGTTTACCAGGGCAAAGCCTGTTTGGGGTACCTGCGCAGGAGCGATTCTCCTGGCGGAGACGTTAGAGAATCCAAAAAATGGCGGTCAAGAGTTGTTAAATGGGATGACTCTTAAAGTTGCACGTAACGGTTGGGGTCCGCAGGTCCGTCGGGCTAATGGTATTCGCGTGGCTCGGAGTTGATTTGGGTCACCTCCATCCAGGTGGACTCTTTCGAGGCACCGTTGATGGTCGAGGGACTACAAAACCCGCATAATACATTCACTGGCATTTTCATCCGGGCGCCCGTATGTAATCATTACCCCTGTGTGCTGTGATCGATCGTTTCAGACAGGTTTCAGGTCATCACGGCGATAAATCACTCTCCCGAGCACCCACCAATACATGTTATTGCCCGCCTACCCCCCGGAGTAACCCCAAAGTCGAAGATTACCACGCCCATAGATGATGAAGATGATCCACGAAGAATAGTAGCCATCCAACAAGGAAATCATCTACTCACAACGTTTCATCCGGAATTGACCAAGGATGGGAGATTCCACGAGTACTTCGTTCGGGCTTGTGTAATCCCCTCACTTTTTCACTGAGTTCCTTACCCGGTGGTTGTGTTACTTCTACGACGGTATTTCATTCTCGTACACGACAAGCAAGGCATCCTAGAGCACTGGAAATTTGATTTCGTTTCTGTCCCGTGCCGCGACCGGTACGGGCTGATCAATCGACCAGGCACCGCGAAAACCTCACAGGCCATACTTGTCAGATTTTCTTATCGCAAGAACACATATGTCACACACCATCTCATGGCTTGCGTGAAGGAATATTTCATCATGTAACAGGTCGCCAGGATGTTCCGAGACTTAGAGATGCACTGGGCTCTCCAGCTTCTGCTCGGCTACGTACATATGCAACCACCACGTTCACTGCCAAGCATATATGGTTGATACGCTCAAAATGCATAGAGTCCGGACCCTTCCACTCGTTATGCAATATGATGGGTATGCAATGTAACAATGCGTGACAAATTGTGACATCATGGTCACAAGCTCATCGACATCGTCGACGTGGCTACGATGCGGCGGTACGCCCTACGAATTGATCTAGCGTAGTCTGCTTCGCATTGGTGGACACCCGTCGATGCAAGTGGGCACGGAAATGGCACAACTGCCTCACTACCTCCACCTCGCCAGCCTCATCATACTCCAATGAGTCTGAATGTAACTTAAAATATTCAAGAGGCAGTACATTTGGAGTGTGATTTGCTTGGTCAATCCCACCCCCATCGGCCCCAGTGCCCCATTATTATGCATATCCACACATCAAACCCTATGTATCATGCAATATACAAAACTTCACCTAATTTGGCTGGCCCCGACTCGGGACCATCGAATTCCCATGCAATGTTGTGGATATGTATGCATTTTTACACTACAGTACGCATTTCGAGCATGTCAACTGTATATTCCAATCTGCTTGTTCCGCAGAATCTCCCTACTTTGGCAATACATTTCCGATAGGCTGCTCTGCTGGCACCAGAAAAGAATCTCGCGCCCCCAACACGCCCTGACTGCAGATATCGCCGCGCAACCCGAAGACGCCGCTTCCAATGATTCAGTCTCACGATGCAAACGGTTGTGCCGTTGTCGCTCCTGCGCTCCTGTCAAACAATGCATACAAACTGCCTGGACAACTCAATCGGGCAGTTGAGGCTGATGCTCCGTGGACGGTCATCAGTGTCACGGGGGCGGGCGACTCACGGGTTGCTTCGCTGTTGATCAGGCCGAATGGCACGTTTTAAAAATACCACGTTGGGGTTCTTTGAGCTCATGGGTATATCTATTGCGTTGTACTTGCCGTAAAACTCCCCACTCGTTCGCTTCCTGCGACTTGACCAACAGTTACACCAGCAAGCTTGTCCTACGTCGAGGATGGTCTTATTCGCCACGACATTCGCGGCGTTTCTCATGGTTGCTAGCACCGCGAGCGCACGAATGATGCGCAAGGACGACCTCATGGCGCGTCAAGCGGAGGCTGCAAAGCAATGGAAACGCAATCTGGGACCTGCCGCATTACACCAAATGAACGCGAAACGAAGTGGTGTGCAAAACATCACTTTTGCCAACCCCAATGCATCGCGTGAGTACGGGATATGGACACGATAGTCGGTTGTTATTTATCTTATCCGTGGTCCCGATAGAGTTTTGGGTCGATGGAAGCACTCTTCCGTTGATTGATTTTGATGTCGGGCCCAGCTGGGCCGGCTTGTTGCCAATCAGCGGCAATCCGAATGAGACACGTAAGGTATGTGTGACGGAAATTCAAGATGGAGCTGGGTCAAGTTCATGGGGCATTATAATCATTCGACGCCTAGCTCTTCTTCTGGTTTTTCCCTCCCGGCCCTGAGGGGAGCCTCGACGACATCATCTTTTGGTAGGGTTTCTACGTTCGTCAACATGCCTCGACTCAATCTTGGTTCAGGACGAACGGCGGTCCTGGATGTTCTTCGCTTGAGGGTCTTCTCCAAGAGAATGGGGTCAGTGCCTTCCACCTCAGCTCCCTCCCGGGTTCTGATGTTGGTATCTAGCCCATGTCATGGTCCTGGGGTCAAGCAAACGCTACGATCAACGAATACAGCTGGACCAACCTTTCCTCCGTTCTCTGGGTCGAGCAACCCGTCGGGACGGGCTTTTCACAGGGGACACCCAATATCGAAAATGAAGATCAATTGGCTGAACAGCTTGTCGGATTTTTGCAACAGTTTCTTGAGGTATTCTCCGAGCTGAAAGGAAAGAAACTCTGGCTTACGGGCGAAAGTGTGAGTGTCCTGTTTTTGTTTTATAATTGAGCGGACAGCTCACGGCTGTGCTTTCACTAGTATGCTGGCATTTATATTCCTTGTAAGTCGCAGGACTGACATAATCTAAACAACACTCACGCATACTTGCAGACATTGCGAACTATATGTATGAGAACCCGACCCTCCTGAACCTTTCTCTTCAGGGAATTTGGATCAGTGACCGTGTGTATTCCCGGCCTACCATGGTCCCTCCCTGGATTTGCTGAATAATCTATCTAGCATTGATTTCGTGGGATGTCGTGCAGGGGCAGATTCCTGCAGTAGACTTTGTGCACAAATATCAAGGGCTGTTTTCCCTCAAGTAAGACTACCTTATCCCCGATCCATTACGTTCTGATGTTCAAGCTCGCACCTTACTTCGTTAGCCAAACGTATCTCGTGTACCTTGATCAGAAGGCTGCTGCATGCAATTACACGAACTATGTCTCTACCTACGTGACGTACCCGCCAAAGGGACCCCTGCCTCTCCCAGGAGGTTCTATCGAGTATGCGAGTGGATGTGACGTCTGGGACGACATTCTCAACAGCGCACTGATAATAAACCCGGCGTTCAACATTTATCGTATCTGGGATACGGCAAGTAGAACAGCTCGTCACCAATAAGAAAACTGACATTTGAACAGTATCCAATCCTATGGGACGTCCTCGGCTTCCCGTACGGATTTCACGTTTCACAGTCGCTTCGGGGAACTAACGTCAGTGCGCATGTAGCGGTACCTTCCCGCAGCAACAATCGCCCATCTATTTCAATCGTCGTGAAGTCAAGGAAGCGATTCATGCGCCTGTCGACACACAGTGGACCGAGTGCTCCAATATCAGCGTGTTCCCAAACGGAGATGCGAGCTTGCCACCTGTCTTTACGGTCCTCCCAAGCGTGATCGAGAAGAATGTGCGGACCGTGATCGTACACGGTTTGGCTGATTTCATACTAATCGCTCAAGGGTACGTCTTGCCCAATCGTCCGTCTTTCAAAAGTATCGACGCGTCGGAAATTTCTATTTCTAGCACGCGTATTGCGATCCAAAAGTAAGTCTGACGCGACGCTTGGCACCACGTCGCGAGAGACGGCGACATGTGACTAACTCACGTACCCACCCGTTGGCGACGAACAGCATGACGTGTGCGTCCCCGTCGTTGGTGATACGGTCTTGCGCTTAGATTTCTGACCGACGCGGTTCGTGACAGGGAACGGGCTACAGGGCTTTCAAACCCCAATCACCAACGATAGCTTCATCGTCGACGGCGTCGGCGCGTTCGGTTCTATGCATTCGGAGCGCGGGTTGACGTACTATGAAGTCGATCTCAGCGGACATATGGTACCGCAGTTCTCGCCCGTGGTCAGTGTTTCTTCCTGTGAAGCAGGCTATCCGTCCCGCGCATTCGGTTGGTTTCGGGGGTCGTCGACGTGGCTGACAACTTTCGCTTGTCGACACAGGCTTCTTTCCAGATCATGCAATACTTGATGGGTTTTAGGAACACGCCGTAGAATGCAAGGTTGTAGACATTGCCACCTACAAGGACGTAGGGTACCATCTTGTTCCGTACAGTTCACACGTGAAATGCAAGACAGAATGTATATATTCAACACGATACTGGATCACACCGAGGGAACGAAGGAAATTAAGGTACGATACAAATTTCCGTGTATGCAGATACGTACATGTGAGTGCTACAAGGACGGTGGAGAGACGGGATGGATACAAGGACGGAGAGGGATGAGTGTAAAGTAACGCTGTGCCAAGTCGACGCGTTGTCGCGTCTCGATCCTTGGACGAGTCCGAGCAAAAATAAAAGAGAAAAAAGAGGCGAGGATCGCGCGCGTGCTGAGGAACCCGTCTGCGAGAAATGAAGAATAAAATAGATGTTCCCACTCGATCGACACGATCGAGAAATGCTTGCGGAAGGTATAAAAAGAGTCTAGTAGCAGTGCGAACCGGATCCCAGAAGATACGACATGATGCGATTCGGGCCCAGTGCCGGGTCGGGTTCAAAACACGAGGAAGATGACCGAGGTGGCGGCCGCGGCACCAAGGAGGATTCCGGGATGGACGCCACCTACATGGTGGGACGCACCATTGCTCTGAGCGGCCGAAGGAGTCGCCGCAATCGTCGACGTCTGAGAACAGCATGCAAACGTCAAGTCTTCGAACGAAGGTGTTAAAGGGTGAATACATACGGTCATAACGATCGACGACGTGGCGGCGTCGGCCGCGATGTTGGGGACGGTGACAGTGGGCTCTGCAACCGTATTAGTGACGGGGATCGCGTCCGCTGCGCCGGCGTCGACGGAAGGCTGATCCAGCACGTGCATGTATGGTCTTCCAAATTGCGGCACGGCGGAAACTAGTGGATCCGGGTCAGCATAGGATCCTGGGCGCGGGAGAGGGTGAACTTGCCTGACATCGCCAATGCACATAACAGGGTGACCAGTTGGAAGAGAATCATCCCGGTGGAAGCAAATGTAGGGTGAAAAAGGATCATCTTCATCTTGTAGAGTGGTTTGTGTGATGAAACGAATGGGTGGCAAGTGAAAGGCGAGAGGGCCTGCTCTGAAGAGAGTTGGTAGGGCGAAGAGAAGGAAACAAAGGCTGGGTAAGCTAAGGGGACACTCGAAAACAGAACCGTTATATATGCTTCTGCATGTACATAGGTTCCAGTTATACAAGGGACGTCAAAAAAGGAATAGTGCGGGAGAGCGACGAGTAAATATAGAATGAAGGAGGGAGAGCGTCTATGAAAGGACGCGCCGATCTAGACCACGAGATTCGGACAAAGAAGGGCTTATTGGCCACATGGTATGAAAGGGCCCCTTGATCTGAATGAGAATGGGATGCTCCGTAACAGTATATGTCTTTGTATTTTCGTGAGTACGCGATCAGAGGATGAGTATTTTATTGGCCCTGAAGAGAACTTTGCACGAGTGGCGACACGATTGCATTTCTCGGCGTCCGGGATACAACGAATGTTCCGTACATTGTCACCGTACTTACCGTAAAGGAAAGTTTAGAAACAAACGCACACCCAAATTGGGAATACAAGCAGGTGTTGCACAGAAACCGTATTTGACCATGTTTGGTATGATAACTATAACCCTTGCTGTAATCACCAACGTCGTATTGCCAGTAATGTAGCGCAAAACACGCGGACAAGAAACCACAACACTCTTAATCGTCATCTGAGGCAGAATCCGGCACGGGAGCGCGGTTCGTGCTGGCTGTCGCCGCTGCTTCGGCCCGAGTTGTCTTAGCCCTTGCCGTTGCGAGCTTGAGGCTTTGCTTTTCGCAGAAATCCCTAAACATTTCGAGCGCGTCACAGATGTGTAATTCGCTCGGACGGTCAGATATCCTGAATTGGGACTCGTCAGTCGGGGTCGTGTGGACAGAGGGACGACAGACATATCTTGCAGACATCTCTTCCACGACATCACCTCCCATCAAAAATGGCATGTCACCGATGACCTTGGCATACACTTTCATCAGTAAAGCTGGGCCTCCTTTGATGGCGACCACCGTACCCATCCATCCCCGCAACCGAGTCTTGATGTTCGGTCTGAATTCTTCTCTCAAGTCTTCCACCTCTGGGTCATCCCCATCGACCTCAAAGTAACCCAACATGTCACCTTCGTCAGTGTCTTAGGCTCCGGGCGGAAGTGGTATCCCAATCATGAGTGCGGTGAGTGCCATGGGGAAGGAGGCATCAACTTGTGGTGTCAAGACGCCTTTGACCCATCGTTCTACGCGAGTGCAACGGCTCGGCGTAAAGTAAGAATTTGCATCAGTTGAGACTTGTTCATTTCGGAATCGATGTGGCAAAAGCTCAAACGAATTGCGGCACGGAAGGCGTTGGAGACATCCAGGAGCTCTTCCTCAACAATTGTCATGGCATGTACACGATAGAAAAGGTTGCTTGACATGATAAGGACTGCGAATTGCAAGGAAGAGGCATCTTGTAGGCGCAGGGGATGCTTGTGAGCCCTGAGAAACTTATTGACGCTGTCTGATCTGTTGTTCAGGGACATGATGCCGAGCGCGGCGTCGAGGTTTTCGGGGGAATAATCAGCCACAGACATCAAAAGTGGATGGAGTTCTTCCTCCAAGTCATCTTCATCCTCAGCGACGGAAATCATACTGGAATACAATGGCCCTGAAGGTGTGACTTTAAAGATATTGAAGAGGGTAGTATGAACGAGATCACGTAGTCGCGGTTGTTGGTCAGTAATTCGCCATGACCAGTGCGCTGAGAAAAAGTCTCGTGGATAGTTCCTCATCATACATGGTGGAACATTCATCAGATATGTAATTCTGGTCACCGTCGTCGTCGACAATGTTAGGGCACTCGCTGGATTGTTCCGGATTATGAGCAGCAAGATCTTCGCTGCCGTTGTCGTCATCATCATCTGAAAGGTATGCTGGTGGAGAGATGAGGGCAATGCGGAGAAGGAGGAAAGATGACGTACACCTGCTACCACCATGCAAGAGTCGTTCGAGTGCATGCCAGCCAAGGAGGACGAGGATGTCGTCTATCATGTCAGGGATGACGCCTCTCTGACGTTTAGTACCTGTGGCGAGGATGGTCACAAAAAGGTCGTGCCATATCCACAACATGACGTTTTCAAGGTTGTGGGCCCCATTGAGGGTAAAAGACCTGACAACCTTGCCGGCGGATCTCCTGATCTTGACGGGAATGAACATGCTCGCGTAGGAGCACCTGCAGCTGTAGGGTGGTGAGAGTATTGAGATGTGTGATGAGGGGGAGACGCGCCCTCCACAGCCGTTTCCGATCTGATCGAGCGCATTGCCAGCAAAGAGGAGACAAGCATGTGCGACCCTGAAGTTTGTACGGAATTCGAAGACGACCTTCCAGATATCGTTGAGCCACTGGGCGAGGCTGTCGACGGCCTTTGAGAGGAGCTGCTGTGCGTCGGGAGGGAGACGGTCGTAGACATGGAGGAACCTGGTTGTCGAATACTTGGACAATAGCACTGTCTGATCGTGGGTAAATACTGTACCTTGCGCTGACCGGGCTGGAGGGCATCCTCCGCGTACGATGATGGAGGTACATTTAACAAGTCACAGGTACAGGTATTTGTGACATGCGTGACTGGGCAGACATGTACGGACGATGAACTCTTTTATGTATGTTTTTTTTTGTTGTTGTTTAAAATGATTAATTGTGAATTGTATCCGGGCCGGGTGCGCTGACTCGGACGGCCTCGAGGCAGCTTCCATTCGTGGCTGCCGACCCCTTGTGTAGCTGCAGCAACGTTGTCGCCGAACCACGTTGGAAACGCGCGTACGTCTTTGAGTCTTGTTATCAGCCAACCGATCGACCATTTCTTTTCTTCCCTCTTCTCTCTCAACAGGTGCTTCTTAAAAACTCATGTCCAATCACTCTCCGCACAGATCCAGAAAGTCCCAGATGTATCCTGCACTACAGAGTGAGTCTCGTGCCTCTGGATCACTTTGATTCCGCTTGCCGGTGCCGTGTCACGCTCCGCAGTGGCTAGTCTTACGTCCAAAGACCGCCCGTGTGCCCGTCCCCGTGTCTTCTCGTTCACAGACCAGTCCCTGACGCTTCCCTCTCCAGGCTCCTCCCAGAACTCACCGCCCCGTGAGATGTCTCCCTCCCCGCGCGACAGACAGCGGACCGTGAAAGCCCAGTCCATGCCGATCGTCCCATCAGTCATGCAAGTATTCAACGCGGCCAACGTGCAGCCCAACCAGCGCCAACTACAGCAGAGTCCACCCTCTGCCAATATGTCCCTCCAGTCAAAGCGCTCCATTACTCCCCCTTTGCCGCAACCACCAAACGGCATCTCGAAGCTTCCCTCGCCACCCACTCAGCTCCCTCTCCCAAGAGAAGATGTGCAGGAGCACTACACTCCCCCCGCTCAACCCGTCCACTCTGTCACTCAACCCAACATACACCAACCCCCTCTACACCAACCCCCTCTACACCAACTCCCTCCCCAGCAGCCCCCTCCTCCCGCCCACGTCCACTCCCAACACCCACACGTCCCAATCAATCCCACAATAGGATATCCTCGCCCCATCAACAGGATTGCACCTCCTTTCCTCGCATCTTTTCATGCCATGGAAGAGAATTGGCAGATGACCGATGAACTGATGGCAGAGATCGAGCGCGCTGATTATGCGCAGACCCTGAGTCAGCAACCTGCTGCTCCAGGGACGTCCGGCGTTGCGTACGCCGGTGGCGCCCAGAGCGGCGCAGTCTACGTTCGCGAAGCACCCTCCCCACACAAGGATTCGGTCCTTGACCGCGTGCGAGCCGGCGAACACTCACTCACTAGAGATGCCGACAGCCCTCAGGCCATGGGAGCACCCCTCGCGAGGAGACCCACTCGTGTCAACGAGCGCGACCGCGAGAGGGAGCCGCAGTCCAGTGACAGCGTTCAACCTCGCAATCGTCCTCTTCCCGTGAGCCCCGGCAACTCACCGTCCTACTCTCCTCAGGGGCATTCTCAGGCACGAGGTCCGTCCCCAGATCGGGTATCGCCGCCTTATCACACCCCGCAAGGTTCTTCCGGGGAAAGTGGAACCGCGGGAGACTATGTCTCCCTGAAGCGCGACTCATATCAGTCCCCTACCGGTTCGCATGTCCGGATCCCGACACCACCGACCGCTCGGAAATCTTCCAGCGCAAGCAACGCGGAGAATACCCGCGCAACGCCACCCGCCGCCAGCAAGCTCGCTAGCCAGACGCCACCCCTTCAGGCGATGAAAACTCGCACGCCTGATAAGTCTCTTCCTGTGCAAGAGGAACCCGAAGACGATGTCACAGCCCTCAAGGATAGCACCAGTCATCTTCAGTACGATCATGGTGGGAACCCCCCTCGTGATGATGACGATGACACATTGATCGAGACCGAGACGACCACCTATATGCGCCCTGGGAACGACAATGATCACGATGGCGATTCAGGAAGTTACACCCCACGCTCTCCAAGTGTGACCCTTCCCGAGTCGTATCCTGCTCGCCACTATGTCTCGTCTCACCCCAACAATCGTCTTGCGAGTCTCACAAAACACCATCGCAACGGTTCTACTGACCAGCTTGGCCTGCGTAGCTTTGACGCCGTCGTCAATGCGAAGCCCTCAGGCAGACCGTCGGAAGACAGTCGTGAGTCGCCTACGCTTCCCGTACAGGTAAACGCTGAGCGGGTCAATGGGGTCCCAGAAGATGCCCCGAGACGCCAGCAAAGTCGCTCCTTCAACGACAACCGGGACGAACGAGGTACTCGTGTAGAACAGTCATCGAACATTAACTCGAACCACCAAAACGTTCGGCCCCACCCACTTCAGACGCAAGTTAGCCGAGAAGATCATTATTATGAGGACCCCGCGGCAGCATACCTCCAGACGTACTTCCACTCTATTCGTCCCAATGCACCTATCCCGCCCACACCCCATAGCCAAACCGCCGCACCTTCTCCATCGCCGTTCGTTTCTAGTATCCAACCTAGCCCAGCTCCTCCCGTTGGCTCACCCTATCCTTATCCGTTTACCCATGTCAATCGCAATCGCTACCAGATGCATGCCGTCCCCACTGCCCCGTCCTCCAACTACGATCCAAACCATCCGTCCGTCATCGAAGAGCAACTGGCGCTTCAGATGCAAATGTATGCGCTCAACAACAATGCGGCCATGAGCGACTCCACGTTTTCTCCTTCCTCAACGCCGTTCCCGGGTGCGGGATATAACCCATGGGCATTCCTGCAAGCATCGAGAGCTTTTGGCGGTCGTCCATTCGATTCGATGAGCCTGCAGTCATCTCCAAGCCATCAGCCTGTCAGTTTACCGTTCCCGAGCCGCGGACGGGGGCTGAAGCGGAGAGAGAAGTCAACCAACCTGCGGACGCCTGCGTCAGGGGCGAAGCAAAAGGCGGTGAAGCCACCGCCACGCGTAGAGAGCACGCAGCCGAGGGACACGAGTCCAGAACCGTATTCGTCGGGTGAGGAGACGGCAGGGGAAGGGTACGAGGTGCACGAGGAGCCGGCGTGGGTGAATGGGGACGGTTACGGTGATGGGGATGACGAGGAGTGGGTCGATGAAGAGGGTGACAAGGACGAGCTGTTGGATCTCGAGTATCATCCATCGTTCATCTCCAGCATGGAAAAGCGGCGGCGGAAGTGGGATATGCGATGGGAGGCGTTACAGCAAGCGGTAAGACGACATTTGCGTCTCGCCATCTGGTTGCTAATTCGGTCATATTTAGTTCCAAGCACTGGACTGTGAGACGGATACGACGATGATTCTCCTTGCGGCGCCATCCCACTCCACGAAATTGCACGCGTTGACGTCGCGTTCCGTGCGGCGCGACCAGCTGACCAGGTCACCTGCCATGACCCAGATGCGTACCGCTTTCAAGGGTATTGCCTCCCGTCGGAACAGTACCCGCTCGCGCACGGCCACCGCGTCTATCCTTGACCGTCTCCTCAACTCGACGAACGCTTCGGGCGATGGGTCGGACACATCCTCGGAGACCCGCGAGGGCGACCTAAAACGTGCGCTCGAGACGACGTTGGCCAGTCTCGAGTCGTTGAGGGCGATTTACGAACATCGAGTGTCGAGATGGGAGGAAGAGATGGCGAGAATTTCCGACGAACGGGAGAGGGTGGAATTGCTGTTGAGGCAGACGATCGGGGTGAGTCTGCAACCAAACGGCGCACACGCTGGATTCTAGGACCGGCTGTGCGTCGATCATCCTGCGACGAGGGTGGTGGTCGTCCAGATAACCTATCCGATCGGTCGTCGATTTTTCCCCCTTCTTACGAACCGATTTCCTCGGCTTCTCTTTATTCCTCATCGCTCGACCCCCTTCTTTTCGCCGTGTCGCTTTCCAGACGTCGCGACTATGATGCATGCTACAGTATATCGTTTTTCATTTGCGCTATGCCCCTCGCTCTTTTGGTTATGCTGCTTGCCCACATGCTATCCACTCCATGCGTTCTTCCCATCTGCTGCTCCTTGTCGTCCCTTGTGCGGTTGTTAGATGTTCCATCCGAGGCACAAACACTACTCGGTGATACCTCACTATACGATCTTGCATGTCTAAAAATACATGGTCGGTCTCTCGAACGACCGATTGGTTGAGGGAGCCCATGTGCCTGTTTGGATTTTTACCGGGATTCTTCGGATCACTATCTGTACTTGGTTGGGCCTCGTGTACATAGAACTAAATCGATATAGAGTGGAGGACACATGAGGTACGCGAAGCGCAGGTTTCATGTCCGAGCTTCTGGAGGTCACGGTGGAAAGTCAAGGATCTAACCGCGTCCGTAGCCAACGAGTTACCCACTACCGTCTGGCATTTTTGGGAGATTGTGAAAAATGAGCAAGGGAGTTCACTGTTGAGATCAGAGAACCTCAACTGGCAGCAGCAACACTGGGGTGATACAATCATTAGCACAGATTATATGTAACGTCCTGGTGTGCTCTGCCGTTCTGTTGGCACACTGTGGCAATCATCATATATATATAATACAGCTCGGATGCATCTCGTAGAGCGGTACTATACCCGTGCTTCACAGTCCCTATAAAGTGTGGTCGCGTTCCGTCGTCCGCTCCCCTCAGTGTCTCTCATTATTTAGGCCACAGCGGGTGGTCCACTATATAGTATGGGATTGTGTACTCAATGAATGATATCGAGCATGACTGGTTACTATTATAAACTTTCCCACCTTCTCTCATCATCCTAAGTTGTAGAACATTGTGGAGGAGCTGCTGGCGGATTTACTCGAGGATCGCAAGGCGCTCTCGGATGTGTTTCGACAAGGGCAAGAGGTGATTTCGCTGCAGAGTATGATGCGGGTGGACCTGGGAGCATGCGAGGACAGGTGTTCAAGCCTGCGCCAGCGATGAGGCCTTGAGGAGGCAGGGCCGGTGCTGCCGACAGTATGAGGGAAAGGGTTGTATTTTGTTTTTCTTCCAAGGCCTCGTGTTTTCGTGAGTTTCCCTCGGTCGCATTCACCTCGGTTGCTACCGTTCGTTTCCCCCCTTTGTTCGCCTGGACCCATGTTCGTTTCGTAAACAGCATCCTTCTTCCGCCCCCTCTTTCATGTCATGGAATAGTCCGCCGAGGGTGCTTACACAAAGGGAAGAGTTTACTAGAGAACTGCATGTGTTTAATCATTGAGTGTAATCGTATGTACACATCTATTCCAAATCTATTCCGCCATTCAATATTCAATATTCAGTTCCCACCAGAGATAATGTCATCCATGGTACGCAGAATCGTTCGCAGTCAGGGAGCGCCTTATCTTCCCGAAAAAGGAGTGACTTTAGCCCTTTCTGGAGGCACGAACTGGCTTGTAGATAAGCCCTTCCACCCGACCTGATGCGGCGGGGATAAAAGGGGGTTATTCGTGCCAAACTACCAGTTAAGCAGACCACGGCACTGCTGCATAGCATTTCCCAGGAACTCCAGTCGTGATCTCACGGTGCCCATCTCTGTTCAAATCCACCATCTTCCCAGCTATCAGGCGTGCTCTACTCGTCAATCAGTTCACTCCATCCATTCTTCATAATGAAAACCCTCAGGAAGCAAATCGGACGCCTCCGATCCGGCGTCGCAAGCAAGGGTTCGTCCTCGGTGCCTACCTCACACCCCAACACACCCGGTGCCATCGCTGGCGATTCGGATACCCTCCCGCCCCAAGCTGGGTCCTGCAATGCCATTATTCTCGAGACACAACAGGTGGGCTCGGATGCGCCTGTGGAACCAGTCCTAGACCCTGCCTTGCCTGAGTCGTGCTCCGACAGCTCTGGCGCTGTCGTCGCGCAAGTGAATGCCTGTAGACCCACGTCTCCTGTACCTTCTCACGTACTCAACACACAGCCTAACACAGTATGTTGACTCACATTCTCTCGAGCCCAGCTAGAGGCACTGATAACCCCCCGTTCAAGATCCAACATGTCGACCCAGACCCACCTGCAGGAACGGTCACAAGTCTTGCCATACCTGGAAAGTGCCTCAGAAGCCCAATAGCTGCCTACGCGCCAGTAAAGGCTGCGAGGATCTCTGAATTCATGCATCATGTTGACTCTGATGTCATGGAGAAATTTGGACGGTTTAGGATTCTCATTGTCGGCAAGGCGAATGCAGGCAAGACGACCATCCTCAAAAATCTCTGCAATGCTACAGAACATCCAGAGATCTATGATGATAAAGGGAAAATGGTTTGTGTGACTGAGTTGGACTGTATTGGGTGCTAATACCTCAATATCTGATCAGGTTGACTTTACAATTGAAGGGAGCAGGGAGGTGAGTTCATGGCCATAAGTATTATCAGAAGATTGTTGCAATTCATCTCACTTTTTACAGTGTGGAGTTCATGATATCAAACATGAGATGGTGTTCAAAAGTAACCCAAAATTTGTATTTCATGACTCTGCTGGTTTTGAGGCTGGTCATGAGGCTGAGTTTGAGACAATGAAGAAGTTCATTGCAGATTGTGCAAATGAAACCTTCCTCAAGAAGAGAATACACACTATATGGTAAGTAGACTTTTTGAATTGAGTTATAACAGCTTAAATATGAACAGGTATTGTATTCCAATGGATCAATCTCACCGGGCCATTACTGCTGCAGAAGAAAAATTTTTTGGGGAGTGTGACACCAAAAAAGGTAGTAATCTTTTCTCAATGGCTGTCAACTAACTGGCTTGGATTATAGTTCCAGTTGTGGTGCTATTTACAAAATGGGATGCTCTAGTCACACAGGCATTTCATCCTGATGATCTAAGCTTTCCATCAGAAGAGCAACTAACAAGGCAAAGAAAGCATGCTGAAGAGGATTTTGCCAAGAGAAATATATGGGAGGATTTGCAGCAAATGACATTTCCTCCCAAAGGATTTGCAATACTAGAAGGTTTGCATGCCTGGCTGCTTTTGTATTTTATCAATTATCCTCAATTAATGATATTTTCAGAGATGGATAAATCAGACATAGGATGCAACACCTTGTTGGAAGTGACAGCTGCTGTACTAAATGATGAAGCATTGCAGATATTACTGGTTACTGCTCAGGAGAAGAATATCATGTTATGTGTCCAGTTTGCACTTAGATAGTGAGTGACCCTATTTCAAAGGATAAAGAATGCACTCATTTATGCTATAAAGTGCCTTGGTACCATATGTTGATTTCAGGTTCCACACTAAGGAACATCATGACATTGGGAAAGCACTAATGTCATGGTTTCCACAGACAAGGGTAGGATTTAGAATCACATGTGTCAGGCATATATTGACATGAAATTGATTTATCTGATGATTAGGTAATTGTGTAATAAAGTTTTGTAAATGGATTTATTAAAATAGTTCTTTTGTTTATTGTCATTATAGGAGGTGAGTTTTACAACAGATCAGAGGAATGGGTGTTCATCACTGTTTTTATTGCATAGCCTGTAAGTAGTTTGATGTGGATTTGAGGGGAGAATACTGCTGATCACCATGCCTCCTTCTCTTCCATTGACAGTTTGTAAGTAGCCTGATATGAATTTGAAAGGAGAATGCTGCTGATCATCATGCCTCTTGCTTCTCCCCCATTGACAGTTTGTAAGTAGTCTGATGTAAATTTGGAAGGAGAATGCTACTGATCACCATGCCTTCTGCTTCTCTCCCATTGACAGTTTGTAAGTAATTTGGTGTGGATTTGAAAGGGGAATGTTACAGATCACCATGCCTTCTACTTCTCTCCCCCTAACAGGGAGTAGGTAGTTTGATGTGGATTTGAAAGGAGAATGCTGCTGATCATGAAGCTTCCTACTTCTCTTCCATTGACAGCAAGTAAGTGGTCTGATGTGGATTTGAGAGGAGAATGCTGTTGATCACCACCTCCTGCTTCTCTCCCATTGATAGCAAGTAAGTAGTCTGATGTAGATTTGAAAGGGGAATATTGCTGATTATCATGCCTCCTGCTTCTCTTCCATTAATAGGGAGTAAGTAGTCTGATGTTGATTTGAAAGGAGAATGCTGTTGATCACCTGCATCCTACTTCCCCCATTGACAGTTTGTAAGTAGTCTAATGTGGATTTGAAAAGGAGAATGCTGCTGATCACCATGTATCCTGCTTCTCTCCCATTGACAGCAGGTAAGTAGTCCAATGTGGATTCAAAAAGAGAATGCTGCTGATCATCATGCATCCTGCTTTTCTTCCATTGACAGGGTGTAAGTAGTCTAATGTGGACTTGAGGGAGGAATGTTGCTGATCACCATGCCTCTTGCTTCTCTCCCACTAACAGTTTGTAGGTAGTCTGATGTGGATTTGAGGGAAGAATGCTGCTGATCACCATGCATCCTGCTTCTCTTCCATTGACAGTTTGTAAGTAGTCTGATGTGATTTTGAAAGAAGAGTGTTGTTGATCACCATGCCTTCTGCTTCTTTGCCATTGACAGTTAGTAAGTAGTCTAATGTGGTTTGAAAGAGAATGTTGCTGATCACCATGCATCTTGGTTCTCTCCCACTGACAGCAAGTAAGTGGTCTGATGTGAATTTGAGAGAAAAATGCTGCTGATCACCATGCTTCCTGCTTCTCTTTCATTGACAGCAAGTAAGTGATCTGATGTGGATTTTAGGGGAGAATGCTGCTGATCACCATGCCTTCTGCTTCTCTTCCATTGACAGTTTGTAAGTAGTCTGATGTGGAATTGAAAAAAAGAATGCTGCTGATCACCATGCATCCTGCTCCTCTTCCATCGACAGCAAGTAAGTAGTCTGGTGTGAATTTGAAAGGAGAATGCTGCTGATCACCATGCCACATTCTCTTCCATTGGCAGGGAGTGAGCAGTTTGACATGGATTTAAAAGATAATGTTGCTAATCACCATGCCTCCTCCTTCTCTCACATTGATAGGAAGTAAGTAGTCTGATGTGGATTTGAAAAGAGAATGTTGTTGATCACTATGCATTCTGCTTCTTTTCCATTGATAGGAAGTAAGTAGTCTGATGTGGATTTGAAATGAACTACAGCTAATCATTCTTCACATTATTGTATTAATAGTTTGTAAGTTTTTGTTATTTCATAGATTGTTATTAACATGTGATTTTTTTATCCTAACAAGGTGGGTTGTCATCAATTTGCAGCATAAATCTGGTTTTCTAATACATCCATGCACACTTTTGCACATAATATTTAATATAGCAAGTAAGCCACTTCAGTTAGAATCCAGTGCTATATACCAATTTGACATGGCTTTGTTTAAACATGCTAGCTGGTAAGTACTCCAGTATATTTGTTCTCAATCTAATATTGGTTGTGGATTAACATTTGCTGTAGGATGTGAGTATGTTATGAGATTTGTCACCATTCCACTCATATCTATGCTTGTCAATGTCCAGACAGTATGTCATCTGCAATCATCTTTATTTTGTTCTATATTTTAATTCATAAATTTCAGGCAGTTAGTTATTTTTTCAGGACCTATTTATTGTAACCAATATTATACAGATCCTTAAAGATGCAACTCAATCACAGCCAGTCAGAGTTTAACATCTATGTTTTATATACTTAAAATAACCTTTATTTGTCTTTTTTAGATGTTTTTAAAAGCAAAGAAAAACCCAATGGCATGTGTTCTCACAGAATTATTCACACTGCTAATTTACATCTATTTTAGATCATGTACACAGGTGATACATGGCAAGAGGTTCTTCAAAATGGCATTGGCAAGTCAATCAATTTCAGATCCTAATAACAGCTGTGTATATCTTTTTATTAGGTCAAATCTTAGTTTTCCAATATTGCTTCACTCTCATGCAAAACAAATGTCAAGATCCTTTTTCCCTTGCAGTGAAAGAATATGAAACATCTGGATTATCTACTTTGATATCCAAGGAGATAAACCAGCTTGCTTTTAAATATGCTGCTAGCCAGCACAGGGAGATGAAGGTGAAACTTCTCATGGAGGTAATTTTGTCCCACTCTTTGAGTAAGTAGGTCAAATTTTATGTCTCTTTTGTAAATAGGTTAGGATTCAGCTACTCTATATTAGCATATTTTACTGCATGTGAATATATATGTTACTGGTTTTATAAGCACTTTCTGCCATCCCCAGGAGGATGTTGGATCCTACACCTAACTATAAATCACTCATATACAGTGTTGTTATAGCTGGGCTGGATTGGTCCAGGTGTAGTCCTTGAGAGGTTGACATGGATGGGGGTGCAATAGGTTACCTTACGGTAAGACAAGAGATGATAAAATGCCTTAGGTTTCAAAGTGATAACTTCAAAGGATGCACAGGCAACAGCAATAAAGGAAATGAGGTTTTAGTGGAAGATACTAAGGTACAATCAAGTTATGGATTTTGATCTAGAAGCTTTACTCAAGTCTCTTGGAGAGAAAAGCTTAGTGATTGAGGATTATCTATCCAAGTATTTGTATATGATGTAAATAAAGTCAAAGAGGAGTTTGATGTATGATTCAAACTTCTTGAAACAACCTCAAAGGCTTCATAGGTATGATGCACCAGGTTGCCAACTTAAATGTTATGATTTGTTTCCTTTTTCCTTGTCAACCCTGCCTCAAGCCTAATCCAACCTCACCAGTTGTCCTATCCTTTCATGGTTGGTCTTGCCTGTCTTCTTCATGCTGACTCATCCCTGTTATTCTTAGTCTTTATCTTCATTCGTCAGCACCTCTTTTCTTTTACCAAGTATACCTTCATCATTACCTACTCCATTCTGCATATACTTGCTTTACTTATCTATCAAGAGAGAACTACTACACTTACTCTTCTACATTAGTGTCCCCACTACTGTAGTTTTCACCAGAGCCTTGTAGTACTAGCCTCCACTAGTACCTCTTGTACCACTATCATCTCAATCACAACTTGTCTTCACTTAGGCTTTGCCTAGTGCAAGTCCTTGTTGACTAGTCATCACCACTTGACCTTGACTCCACTGCCCTATCTACAAAGGGGGTAGTACTTTGAGTGTTATGACCAAGCCCCAGAGGGATTGGGCAGAAGGTATGGAGCTGTTGCTCCACCCAGTGGCAAGGAGCACAGTACTCCCAGAGGTCGGGGATCCTGGAAAGGACTACCAGGAGGGGGAGCGAGGTAAGCCTGATAGACGGACAGGCTGGGAAGCATAGGAACCCAGGAGAGTTCAGAGGAAGATCGGAAGGCCAAAGGGGAAGGCCTGAGGATGAGGAAACTGCAGGAGGAATACTGCAGGGGGTGAGGACGAAGGCCAACGTCAAGTTGGGACAAAGAGGCTTTGAGAGAATGAAGCACGACAAAGATGATCAGCCACAGGCTGTCAAGGAAGAAGACTTAATGATAGTGTGGGACTCTTGGAAGGAGTTCTAGGATCATGGAGGAGTTGTGGAGATCCGAAGGAAGGTGGTGGTCGCAGTACCAGACTGAGGGTCGACAAAGATGCACACAGTGCAGTGATGAGAGAAAAGCTAGTATTGGGATGATGGAGGTAAAGACATGAGGAGTAGGCAGAGACAGGACTAGGCATAGTACGGGAGTACTATGTCCTAAGTACTGGGTAGGAACTAGCATAAGGAATACTACAAGGAAGGTGCGAGTCTTATATAGTAAGGCGAGCATGGGAAAGTAGTATCCATAAGAGGAAGGAAAGAATAAAAGAGATACTAAGGTAGATCTCGATGGAGAGCTGAGAGGGGAGATGGAGAGATCTATGCTAAGAATACAACAGACAACTGTGGGTCCAAGGGTGAGAGATCTATAGTAAGAATACAATGGAGAGCCGTGGGTCCAGGGTAGATGGAAAGGAAAGGAATAGGCCATATTAGGATATCTGGTGGTAAAGGAAAAGGGAACACCAGGATTCTGTAAAGGGAACTTGTGTAGGACACAAGGAGAAAGGCAATCTAAGATGACGAACTGTGAGGTGAGTCATTGGAGACGGTAGTCCATGATCTGCGCTTGGTGGCGTGGGAATGGCTATTAAAAGGATAATAGTCACATGAGTAAAAGAATCATGTGATGGGCGAAATGTAGTCCATGGGGTTCAGACACTGAAGTGTAGGAATAGCTACAAGGTCTGCAGTGTAGCAAGCATTGGGATGCGAGCTAGACTGTAAGATGAAGGGGAAATCAAAGAAGTCTACAGGGTAGTGAGCATTAGGAATGCGAGCTAGACTGTGAGACAAAGGGGAAATCAAAGGAGTCTACAGGGTAGCAAGCATTAGGAATGCAAGCTAGACTGTGAGATAAGAGAAGTAAAAAGGAAACAAATCGTAACATTGAGCATTGCGTCTCATACTTCGTCAGTGTTCTCACACCTTCTTGTCATTTGTCTTTGACAGTCTTCGGCCCACTGTCGAGTGGTCGCTATTTCCTTGCATGTGTCTTGTTGCTACACCTTCAGCAACTCTTCTTTACTCATCCTCATCAATCCTCATTAACATCGTCCCCAATCCAAAGCCCTAGTGGTTGCAGGTGATCCTCAAGAGCTATGCCTGGTCCTACCTGGAACAGTTGTAACAATAAAACTAGCATATTCTTGAACGGTTACCTTCATGTAAGCCATCAACATTTCTCATCGAATTTACAGATCTTCTCCTTCATGGAGATCTTGTAACGAGCCCAAGGAGGAACTCATTAAGGGCGAGGCTAAGCTCTAACCCTAACCCCAAGCGCACGGCATTGGAGGGCCACCCGATGACGCGCTAACCAACGATCTAAGAGAGAGAACCGGGTATGACGTCCGGCAACGGTGTACGATGGTAAGGATAAGGAATGAACAGTCAAGTATGAGCCTTAGCACTGGAGGGGGATATGATAGCAGCTAAGGCCATCCCCCTTGAACCCAGGTAATGCACAGGTTGA
>JBBPJV010000339.1:0-26802 GCA_038088915.1 Sutorius aff. eximius
AACCATCGGCAGACGCATCAAAGGCTTTGCACTGACCAGAGGGGGTCAAAAAGTGGCCCCGTGCTAACCCAACGAACATCTGTACAATACGTTATTCTGAGGCACAGGATGACGCATCATGTACGTACATTAGGACTAGTCATGATGTTAACGCCACCGGCGAGGGCCGCGTCACAATCTCTGACCATCAAAGCCCTACAGGCCTGATGGATGGCCACGATCGAAGACGAGCACGCAGTATCTACCACGACCGAAGGGCCGCCAAATTGCATGGCATAAGAGATGCGACCACTCAGGAACGCCTTCAATGTGCCTTGGGATGACGTTAGTTCCATTCATCGAGATAGTGACCACCGAAGTGAAGACCCACCAGTGCTATAATGAACGTCAATATTGTTCGCGAGGTTCTCAGCATAGTCTTGCGTGGCCGCTCCGATATAGCAACCGAACGCGGCACGCCGGAAACAAGGAGTTGCATCGGGAACGTACCCCGCGTTCTCGAGAGCCTCATAGGCCGTTTGCAGCAGCACGCGCTGTTGAGGATCCATACTTCTCGCCTCCCGCGGGGAGATCTTGAAAAACTTGTGATCGAAATCAGCAAAATCGCTCATGAAATTACCCGTCTCGACCTTGATCTCACAAGGAGAAGATCCGATATCCGACGCAGTATGGAAAGGAAGGTTGAAGCGATCGTCCGGAATCTAGATAAATGCATCAGTCAGTCTAAAAATGCATATCAGTTATGCTGACCTTTGAAACGGTGTCCTGACCCCCCTCCAGTATCTCCCACAACTGCGCGGTATTCGCGGCACCAGGCGTGTGAGCTGCCATGCCAATGATTGCGATAGGCACTTGCTTTGCAGGGGCGGAAGCTTCTGTGCGTATATCCGAAGTTGCGTCAACGCAATGCAGCACACATTCAGGTATAACTCTCTCCAAAGCTCGAAGAGTGCTGGACCCGGGACCGATATTGATGGCCAAGAGTCCCACGCCAGCTGGAACAACGGATGCCACTTTCTTTACAACGAGATCCCAGTTCACGGGATGAACAAGAACCATGTCAATCACCAGCTCGACGAGCGAAGGATAAGCGGCGCTAGGCGCGATTATATCTCCGGATATTGTCGATCTAACAGGACAAAGAAGATCTTGGTAATCCGGAAACCTGATGCTTCGCCTGCGAATGTCCGCCAAAATCTGGTTTCGAGTGCCCGGGAGATGTAAATCTGAGTGATAGAGCGCATCGACCGTCGTGGGGTGTACGGTGCAATGTCGAGATACGAAAGTCGAAAATCTGACTAGCAAGTCTGGTCGCCCCGAAACCGTCACATTCCTTTCATCAAGGACGGCTGTGACGCGAAGCGAAGGAACGGGGCAATGCTAATGCCAATCAAATTAACGACCGAAAGAAGAGATACGATTGCCAACTTACCTTTTGCTCAAATCGGGCGATGTGCTGTTCGACGTCGATTTTCGTCAGACCGAGGCATGACACACTCCAAGGGAGGGAGACGTCCACAGGTCTCTCCCTGAGCAACTTCCGCGTAAACTGTAACACGCGGAGGGAGATCCAAAACACTAGACGAAAAATTTCGACGGCGGTGGTGATATAGGAAAGCGAGTTGTGGGACGTAGCAACAACGCAAGCGGGAAACACCCCGGAAGAGAGACCGATAACTCCAATAGTGCGGTGTATGTCGGTTTTGAGAGGATCGAGTAAAGAGCGAGAGGTGGATTGAACATAGGACTGGTAGCGCATCACCTGTGCGAGAAAGAGAAATATTCCAGAGACGATGTGATTTTTAGTGTATTTAGGGTCGGGTATGACCAAGCAACGAAATTTGTCGAAATCGGCGGGGCATATGCCGCTCTGATCGAGCTCCCCCGGGGACAATGCGGCAAGCTCTGCGCGAAAGGCATCGAGGCATGAAGAGAGGAGGAGAGTGCACGCGGGAGAGTCCGCATCGCGGATTGCCTGATCAGCAGCCTGTCTTAAACTGGATTTTGTCGTTCCTTGTCCTGCAAACGCTGGGAGGACAACCATGCTGTGATCGGGAGGCATGTCGCCAGCTGTCACGATATCGATCAGCAAAACAATTCGCGACAATATATCACAGCACACCTAGCGACGATGACTCCGTGTGTGATGGTGGGGGGTGATCGGATGGTTCGGGCGCAAGGGCGCGCAAGGGCCATTAAAATAGCTCGTTTGCCCCAACGACCGAGCCCGAGGAAGAGGACGGGTTTCCGCTTCTTGTTTCTTCTGCTACTTCGATTTCGGACGGGATGGATTAGTCCAGCCTCCTGCAGTTACATAACATCCAAAGATAAAGTTACTATTACACTGAGACAGTGCTTCCCCTGCAATATTAACCGTTCCTGACGGTCAGAAGCAATGCCCATTCACCCGAGCCACCCCATGGTGCAACGGCGAGGACGCATCCATAGCTGGATGTAGCGTGACCGAATTGTCCAACCGCGGCGATGGGCGACCGAGGGGGGCTGCAAAGCAAACGGGCATGACAGCCGTACGCGCAAACACTTTCCCGATGCGCGTGCGGCAGTGATCTGTTGCGCTGATGGTTCCTGGAGAGAAGTCACAACCGCACCCGCATCGAGATAAGTACCCGAAAAGTATACAGGAAGGTGGTATACGAGATTTCTGGAAGTCTGATCCCCTTGGTGTAGTCTCCACCGGTCTCTCTCAGAGAACCTGGCTGATAGTTTACTCGTCAATTCACAAGAGTCGAGTACGCACCGTTGACATCCGTGCCATCCTGGTCGCAAAGTGTATTGGATTCATGAACCCGGTGGCGGATGCTCACTAGAGATTTCTGGTACGTGCACTGCAGTGGAACAAAGCCACGGTTCGCATCCAGCGCTGACCAGGCCGTCACCGCGTAAATGCGAACGTGCAAGAAGTTGAACCGGCAAAAGGACGCTCTTCCATTCTTCCTAAATCGTTCTTCGAATCGACAAAAGGGCTAGAAGATGAGCTTCACTTCTCGATTTTGCGGGAGCCAGTGTCCGTTACCCTGACGGACATTCTCCAGACTGTCACATTCAGATTCCACAAACCACGGAACCCCAAAGTTTTCATTTTGTGCTTATATAACACGGCTGCCCTTTCCCGGGCCGAGCGGACCGAGGGACTACGTTCACGAGAGCGCCAGACCGTTGAATGAGGTTGCGGTGTCGGAAGAGGCCCAGTCATGTGTTGCATCAAACGGAACTTACCTATCGCTAATCATGGGCCCCTCCCAATGCGTATGTGCCCACGACATTCACAGGTCCTATCCAACGTGCTTCCAGAAGGTGCGCCTTGATGGAAAGGTGATTTGCTCCCATTTGAATTAGTATCCGGCATCCTCTTCCATTCATATACCGCCTCCCTTCTTACACAACGGCTCCGACGTAACTGGACTGCAAGTTCGGTTCGGTAGGTCAACCTTCCCCAACAACGTTGATCCATTGACCACATGCCACCTTGCGAGTCCGTCGGACATGTTTCAAGAAAAGGGCGAGAGTGCTGCGGAATGATGACGCTAAATATGACCGGGTCCTTGCTGGCCGTCTCATAGTACTCCAAGTACCAATATCCATATTCATGTCTGGCTGATAAGCTCCTCAGTATACAGAGGATAGAAATCAAGAAACCCTTTTCAATTTATTAAGCCGAATCGGTCGGGACATCTCGTCGCCAACAGAACAAAGGTACCGCTGATCACGGGCATCTCGTAACAAAGAATAATCAGCTGATCGTGTATCGGGTGGCCTCACACTCGGTGTGGAAACGAGACGCATTCACGAAGTCCATCGGGGACGTCCTGGAGCAGGGTACGGCATTTACTTGGCAGTCGACCTGGAACTCCCACCCTTGAGAGATTCACCAGTAACAGGGGAGGAGCAAATTAGCTTATCGGACAAAGGAAGAAGGGTGGGACCGTGCTTCTAGAGTAAAACCCGAGGTTGGTTCGCGACCGAATTGGGATCCAGAAGTGGGACGAAATTACGTTTATGTAATAAGTACTGGATATGAGAATGATAGCTCGACGGAATATTTTCGATACGCGAACGCTTGGGCTCCTTGGATGTTACTACAACCACTTTGCATGGCCTAAAAACAGGATCGGGGTTTCCGAGTCCCGGTCACGGGAACCCAGGCTTGGCAGTGGGTACTGATAGACTAGTCACTCAGCTCGGAACAGCCGGAATCTATGACTCCATGAGCGAGCCCAAAGCACGACTGTTCCCACATGAAGGATACATCCACCTCTTTTTTCGGGTAAATTTCGGGATGCGCAGGCGTTTGACTTTTGGATAAACATAAATGGCTAAGCGCATCACCTAAACTTACGAATGCCATTCGGCAAATGGACCTAACCGCACACGGAACGTGTATATGCACGCCCGGCGCCGTCGTTGTTGTTCGCCTCCCGTTGTGTGTGCAGGCTCTGGGATGAACGGATTGTAGAAGGTACGTGACAGCCGTCCTCGACGCCTGAAAACTGACAATTCCTACATCATTAGGTTCCAGAATTTGTAAGCGGGCAATGAGACTCGGCGAAAGCTGCCCTCACCTGGTGAGTTTCCTTCCACGATTGGCATTTTCCACGTCACAGTTTCTTCCATTCCGTCTGGGTTTATTGTAACATTGGAATATTCATCTCGAATGTATATCCTATTTTTTGTCCTACTTTTATCCAAGCTGACATGTTCTCTTGTGCTTGCTCGCGCCAACCTGCTGTCGCATGAAGCGTTCGCCAGATTTTACGACCATCATGACTGAATGCCCAGTCGAGCATCAAGCCTGCTTTCCATCGTTGGAGAAGGAATCCGTTAGGGAATATGCCTCTCGCCGCGCCGACCTTTCACTTAGGGGCGAACAAGCTTTCGACCGTATGCTCGCGCTATTGCCCGCTCATCTCGAGCAGCAAACAGCGTCTCGTGGCTCCTCGTTCCCACCAGCCTTCCTCTTTTCTGTCTGCGACGCTCTCCAATGGGGCTATGCCGACGGTGCCGCTGGGCGACCCGATACGTCCGTGTTACTCTCGGTGTTGAGTAAACTACGGGATTGGCGACTTCTGGAACCGAACTACCGGTATGGTCCCGGGGGCATCTACAAACTCGCCTTGGACTTGGCGTTGATTGCGGACGATGCTTCCGCTCAAGCCATCTCCGATGCCAAGCCCACCGTATCCCACGCCCGTCTCAGGATCAAGTGGGTTGGCTCAGATTCGCCTAGCGAGAGCCAGGACCGAGGGCCGGCCTCACCAACACCCCCATCGCCGTCGCCGTCTCGGTCCAGCCTTCTCAGCGCGACGCACGAGTGCGCACACGTTCCAGAATTGAATGAACGCCGTTCTGACGCTCGGTATGAATCATATTGCCAGGTTGGCAGGCTAGAGACCCCGGATTCCGAGGACGCTGGATGCGCTGTCGTGTCACGACGACTGCATTCCGTGTCTGGGTTCCGCAGTGGTTGCTCTGCGTGCCGTCGCCCACGGATGCCGAGCACTTCTATCCCTCTCAGTTCGCAAATGACATCCTCGGAACAAAGGACGCCGTTTAGGGATGTCAACCAGTTGGACACGACCGCTGTCATGAGCGTTCTACCGCCGAGACGTCCGAAGCCCGGTGCTCAGCATACCACGCCCAGGACGACGAGGCGAGAGAAACACAAGCCTTGGCAGTCCACCCCTCGCGGCGCACCCGTCGATGAAAACGAACCGCCTCCCAAATCCCCGGGCGTCCACCAAACCATCAGCATCTCGTTTCCGGGTCAGCGTACACATTACCCACGTATATCGAACACCCTCGTATCACGGGACCCACCGCTTCCCGTCGCCACTCCCGTCGAACGGCGCATCGTGCCGAGTCCCCTTCCAAATCGTACCCGCGAAGGTGATAAGCCCACGTCCAGTCACCGCACCGCTTCTGTGGATTTTCGGTTGCCGATAGCCAGCCACTCTTCGAACCCGCGCCGGACTTCTCGAATCGATCTTCATCCGTGTGCGCTGACGAGGGCACAGAGTTTTTCGTGTACGTCAGTGCGTGCGCATGCGCTCGGAAGCGGCGGTGCGATCCAGAAACCGCCGTCGAATGCGATAGAGTCCCGATCGAGTAGGCGGCTTCCATCGTGGAGTCAGACCCATCTCGATTGTCCTCCCACGGCGACGATGATGGCGTTTGTGAAACCTACCGGGTCGTCGTCACCGTCTCCCGTCCAAGGCAAGCGTGTGGATGCCGCGCAGAGTTTTGAGCGATCTGGATTAGAAACACCGTGATCGCGATCGTCGCTCCGTGTTCTCCCAGACACACAAGCATACGCAAAGCGATGGTTTTCTGTTGTCGTCACCGTCACCGTCGCCTCACCTTGACGCACGCAACTGGGAGGTATCACGCATATTGTACAATCTTTTTTTTTTTTAATGCCCTCGTATTTTAATGGCCCGCTTTTTTGGTTTTACAGTAATTTTGCCCTTGATACTCGCTTCGAGTCGGTCGGTTTTTCGGGTGACGGGTGACGTCTTCCCGTCTTGTTATGACGTTGATCGTGCGCTATGCTTTCGGGGACTGCACGTTTTGGCTTTTTTTTTTTTTTTTCCTTTTTGTGATGTAAACGATTGCGCTCTGATGCCACACATGATGACCCTGAATCGATGCCATGGTTTTGTTTTTGTTTGTTTTTTGCACGATAGGCGCACATATAATCCTATACTGTGACCTCCCCTTTCGATCTTTCAAGTCAGCTGTACTTGTCGGGCGATGACTTCGTCATGTATAAGGCGAATGAGTGTGGCTGCCAGGACACTCGAGGTACCTGACCAGCAAGATCCCGATGACGAGGGGTATTGCGAGCTGGAGAGGCAAATTCCGACTCCAAACCCTTACGTGGTGTATACTAGAGGCTGCAAGTCGGCGACGAATGGACACACAGCAAACGATCTACAGTATGTACAACGGTCTTACAATGTGGGCTGCTCTATACAACCTCGCGTGCACGAGCACGATCCTGTCTTCGGCCTTCAGTGCTCTGTTTCCTCCCAGGTCCTTCCAACCGTCTTGAACAAATCTGATTCGGTAATTTGCTTGCCACTGGTAAAGTACCCGGCTGCAATCTTGGCGTCGATCTCAACCCTCGAGTCGGGCGGGATGAGGTGCTCTGTGGACAAGGGGGTGAACGCTACTCGACCGTCGAGCGGGGCGGCACAACGCACCGGGGAGATCGTAGCGTTTCAGTATAGGAATGCCCGATTGCACGATGGCGTTATATTTCCTGTGCATCGTATTAACACCACGTTTTCTGCTCCAAGTAAACATGACCCACATGTCGCTCATAGAGACCATGTTGTTAATCTTCTTGATGCCAAGCCAATGCAGCACATCAGGCATCAGCGCCTGGAAACGCATGTCTTTGACTCCGGCAATAAGCTCCGTCGACTTGAAGTACTTGTCGGCAGAGTCGCCGCCACGCTTGCGGAGGTTATACACAAGGTACCTATTATATTTCATTTTAGATAAGGGTCACTCCGAGGATCAAGGACTTACTTGGTGACTTCTCCAAGCGCACGACCCTCCTTGCGGAAGTAAACGACGACGCCGACACCACCGCGTTGGGCGCAACGGATACACTCCTCGATTGCGAAGGTGAGATAAGGCTTGCAGGTACAAATGTCGGATCCAAAGACATCAGATCCGTTACCTGACGTAGGACAAAAAGTTCGTCGACTCGGTAAAAGAAACGTGAGATGACCTACATTCGTCATGCACACGAAGCGTAAGTTCCTTGGACTCGTCCACCATGTATTCTGGGGGTCCGACTTTGGCAGAATTAGCTACTATCCGTCAATGTGTTACGGTTACCCACAGATGTACACTGTCAGGTTCCCAATGGGAGGAAGGAAGACTTTGATGTCGGGACGAGTGATTAATTCAGGATACATTCCCCCTGTGTCCTCGAAAAGTGCTCGGCGAAGCAAGGTTTCGGAACTGTCCACCATCATGAAGGTAAGAGCAGCAAGCGAAAGAAGGCCATGGTATTAGCTTACATTCCAAAGCGCTCCGCGACCCCAGGCAGGTACCAAACAGGCTCAACCGCTGCCTTGCTCGTATTTATTTCAATTCCGGGATCCGCATCACTCTCGGAACCATCTGGATTCTTGAGGGGCCTCGTTCGTAGGACCACACGTCCGTCGACATTGAGTTCGCCTCTCCTTGCCGACTCGTCTAATTCACTTAGTTTGATGTGCGCTCTCGTTACTGCGATACTTGGACGAATGTCCAGGCCCAGCTCGTCGATCTCTTTCCTAAAAACTTGAGGAACGAGATGTCCCCACGGATCGAACGAGACGATTTTCGAGGGGTCGTTCCATGATGGTTGAGGAGGGATCGGGACCGGAGGCTCGGTCTTCGAGTAGTCGGGTTTGTGAGTCGGGTTGAGCGTTCCCATCGCGATAGCAAGCGCTCGATATATCGAATAGGAACCGGAGTGCGCACCGAGGGCATTACGCTGTTTGATAGAAGTCGTAAGACGAGAGCAGATTACAGGTCCGCGGAGAGCAGGATCAGAAGCCCCCCACCGGAGCGGATAGGGTTTGATACCATGTTGGTCTGGGTAGGCTGTGTTGCGAAATGCCGTCAGTTGGACGTCATGGGCAAGTCATGCGATAGTGCCAGGAGCAAATAAACACAAGTATATGATCCGAGGCTGAGAAAATGACGTGTCTCCGGCCACTATCAAGAACCGATTCGGTTTGGGGCTAGGAATGATACGGAACATGTACGCACACGCCACCGTCTAAAAAATTGGCGAGGGGAACTTACTGGCTAGAACAACCCGACCAGGGTATAGGGCTTTCTCGCGCTCCTTGTCGGTCGACGACTGCTCCGTGGACGGGTTTGTAGGGGGAACAGACGATGCGAGTTGGGCCCTCGTCAAAGACGTTGATGGTGATAAGAGCAAGTTTGAGGACGGCGGCGAGCCTAGACTCTCATGATGACCGTTGCGTCCAGGGATTGGGATTCCATTCCTCCGCGCTGGGGATAGCGGTGGTGATGGCGGGGTCAACGCATCGAGCTGCAACACCACATCGATGCGAATGCAGTCAGTCGTGATGAGGCACATCGGAGAGAGCCGGTAACGCCACCTTTGCCTGTAACGTTTGCTGAGAAACCTGGAGTGCATTGAGCTGCGCAAGGATCTGGACCAAGACGGCGTCGTTGGTGCCAGTTGACATGGGTCAGAACGCGAACGAGGTTGGGATGGGATGGTGGAGGTAGAAGGATAAGCAGTGCGTGTAGCGACGAGCTGCGTCTTATATCCGGTGACAACTCACTTGGGGACCTAATCAGAGCCAATCTATGACGTCTGCTCGCAGAATACCTTTTGGGGTTATGCTGGCAACTAGACAAAGATACACGAACACCCAAGCAAACTGAATGCATACCTGACTAGATGTACAACACATATGTATGGACAAATTTAAACGAGAGCAACTACGGAACATGTGTGCATGCAAACAAAGCCCTAGGATCAAAACACTCATGACACTCTCCCTTCATCTCCTGTCTGATATGGGTCACAGTATCCTGTTCATTGGGACGGCCACCGTGTGGGGAGCTAGCGAACGACGCAGATCGGCGAAGGGCTTTTGAATTATGTTCCGGAATCGCTGCGGGAGGGCTCCTCTGGCGATACGAGGGTAGTGACTCCTTCCTAACCGGCGGAATGATGGTGTTTACGGGGTGACCAAATACTCTCTTCTCTGCCTCCTTGTCCTTCCGGGACTTGCCAACATTCAGCAACGCAGTAACCGATTTTTTGAAATTAGCCCTGAGGTCACCGCTTGATGGAGTGTGTCTGAGAGGGCGAACAGGGATATGTTCTGGCAATGGAACGGCATCGAGGGATATTGGCTCAAAGATATGTTCGTGAGGGTTCCGGGTGGGATTGGCGCGGGACGACGGGCTTGGAAGACCCTGAAATCTTGGCCGATCGCGTCGTTCAGCACGAAGAGCTTCTCCTAATGAGGGCTTCCCGGTAAGAACCCTTCCTGCCACCTGAGAAAGCGTAGGGAATCCCGCCGTCTTCAAGTCACGCGGCGCTCTACGTGAGGGGATCCCACCACTGTGAAATGACGGGTTGATCAGAGGAATGGGGCTGGGTGCATTGACGAAGCCGCGTTTCTGGGAGGGGCCGGAACATAGCTGGCTCGCAGACATCATGCGACGAGGGTAGAGCTCTGGGACACCTGCTTGAACGTAGGCCTTACGCACAACGTTGCGGTAGTGGCATTCGGGGTCATCTAGGGACCGAAGGGAGTCCTGACGCGCGCACTCGGTGGAGCAGAACCAGGACTCGTGGGATTCAGCTACCTTCCTGCCACAGAAGCAGAACTCCGGGGTGTATGTGTCCATACTGGGGTGTGTGGCGGGTACGACGAGATTGTGCATGAATGAGATGGGCAGGATCGTCCCGCAGATTAATGGGTAGGTGGGGGTGTGGGGGTAGTATGAAAGTGTGATAGCGAAGGAGTAAACGGTGGATCTATTTATCGTGTCCTCAACCACCTGCTTTGATGTCTTTGAGTTTGCTGTGGACGACGCTTGGACGACACGGCCATCTTTTGTTTTGGAGAACAAAGCAAATGGTGCACAATTCGTGACGGATTCGGACAAGTATGCACTGTGGGGTCCACAGAGATTTATTTCCAGAATGGGTTGGTGATCCAGCCTGGTCCACACAGGCACAGGAGTGGAGGCCAGAAGGAGCTAAGAACCCTCCTACTTGTGCATGGGGGAGGTGAATGGGGAGAGAATTGCGAAGGGTACTCAGCAAGCCGTCGAAAAAAAAAAACAAAATTTGAAACCTGACCCATGATTTCAAATTTCGGTGGCTTGTGCATTGGAGGAAGTTAACGGGCCGTCTCATCTGGGCAATAAAACTATATCTGTGTGACAAAGATAAGCTTTTTACCGCTATGCACGGGGGTCAACGAGTAATAAGGGGATTGGCGTGTTCCTAAGTGCCTGGGCGCTACCACTCGCAGACAGTCCACATCGTCGACTGACAAGAAAGGAACTGCCCCTATGTGTAGGTCTGGGATATCCGCTCCGGCTGTCCTTGCGTTGATTATGAGAGACAACAGGGAGTGAAGATACACCTTCGTCCTCCTAGGCTGTCCGATACTCCAAAAAAATTCAAGCGGCTCTGGTGTGGGTCGATGTTGACGTTTTCGAATTTGCGGGCTTAAACAATCACCCCTTGGTCGATTGTAGTTCATTCTGCGGGTGAGGTACTTAAAAAAGGGTACAATGCAAAGAGCAAAGGGGATTGTTACCCGGGGTTGGGCCGTTGGATGGGCTGCACCTGGTTGAACTCCGTTTGAATAGGACCACCTCCTTTTGCAATGGAGGGGAGGCAGAGAACAAACATTGCAGCTGGGATGCGCTGTAGGACCTAACTCCAGTAGGTTCAAACGACTCCGTTGCATAATTGAATGAGAAAGAAGAAATTAGCGAATAATACGGATTCCATGATGTCACTATGTTCGGTTTGCATGTGCATCGAATAGCTTACAATTTCGAAATCCACATCCAGTCTGGGAGACAGAGCTGGCCATCCCTTGCTTATCTATGGAAGGCCCATCTTTTACAGGCTTGACGGATATGAGACCGAACTAAAGCCCAGGCAGGCCACGGCCCATGTGTGGGTAAGCACAAGTCAATCGTTGCCCTCTGGATAGCCACATCATATCGCATCTTCGACACACTCTTTCGCCAAGGGGGGTGACCGCATACGCGACATGCGCTGCTCGAGGAACGACGGAAAGGGGGGTAGCCTGCTCCTCGTAGAAGGCTCTAACTACATGCATCGCTATGTTGAGAGCTGCTCGCTCGCTCCCAACTCCGCTTCTCCGCTTCGAGTCTGCCTCCGCTCTCCTCCGCCTTGTCTCCATCCATAGCAAGTAGGTACTCTCATGTGCAACTAGAACTGCGAGCGACCCCAATTAGACGAAAGCCCCGTCAGCCGTTTGCCTACTAGTCATATGTTGGGCACTGCAGTCCGTCGGGTGCTGCTTACCATGTTATTGTATCCGTATGATCATCGGTGCAGTTGGCTATTTTACGTTGGAGGACCTTGACCATGTCTTGCATTGAATGTCCGACCCAGTCAGTTATTCATAATGACTGGGAACTCGCAACGAAAGGCGTCAGATGGTTGGATATCTAATAACTGTAACTGTCAGATCTATGCTAACAAGACGCTGTAAAATTGACATGGGTCCCACGCATGCCTGGTAAGCAAATGCACAGCGGTTTTGGGTTTTGGAGGTTCCAATTAGAATGTGGCCGAGACTCGGTGACCTACCCGCAATTCTGAAAGCCACTTCAACACGTATGGTTTGGAAGACGTGCTTCTGGATGTTTACGAAGATGTTGCATCCCAAATTCTAACACCGCGCGCCGACCTTCTACACAACACAGACGCACCTTGATCACACAAATCTTCACAGGTGATGAACCCACGTGGGGATCCAAACGGTGTGGTGAGGGTGTTCTCCCAAGCCCGCACCGGTATCTAATTGAGTGAATTGTGGGTCGCTGGAGTCAGTTGGCGTGATGAGACCAACATCCGTTCTACCTAAGGAAAGAATCGTTTCTTGAGCTAGAAAGTAGGTACTTACTATTGAACAAACCTCGACTCTACACCATGGGCCGGGGATTGTCATCATGCCTGCCAGTGGAAAGTGGCGACGTACTCGATCAGTTGGCTGAAGAGCTGGGAAACTGTTTCCTTTACTAGTGTTTGTGACATGTATGGAAGTTTCTTCCCACAGCTTACTTCTGCTCCAGACTCGAAGTTGCTGGTGACGGAGGTGTTCGACTTGCACACATTGTGTCAAGTTGTCGTGATCTCACATCGCATTCAAACCCTGTCGGGTCCCTTTCATCTTTCAAAGTGAAATCGTTACGCACGCCACCGACCTGGGGGCGTACAACTGGTTCAGCCTATGCGCAAACAGCTTGACCCTCGAATACCGACCCTCGTCACAAATAATGTCAAGAAGAGTCATAGATCATTTATAGTCCTGGTCGGGGACAAGAGCAGGGACCAGGTGTGTCCTACCCAGCACGATCAGTGCAGTTACTTACTTTGAGGGATCAGATCGTAAACCTCCATTACCTGCTCTCTCAAGCTCGCGTATCAGCGCGACCGTCGGTACTATGGTGCTACAAAAAGGATCTTGGGTTCACGACGTGAGTGTCCTTGTATGACTGTAGACAAATCCAGTCGTTAAGCAGAACCGTCTGATGGATAAACTAGACATCGTAAAAAACGAGAAGCAAAAATAAAGCGCGATGTGAAACGTGGTCTTCGAGAACCCAACGAGCAAAATCCATTTGAAATTTTTGTTACCGTCACTGACATTCGATATACTTACTACAAGGAAACGGACAAAATTCTCGGCAACACCTATGGGATGTGTGTCTTGCAAGATTTTGAGGCAATTACACCTAATTTGCTCGCACGGACGATCGAAACGGTGGAGGGTGGTGGACTTGTAGTGTTATTGCTGAAGACAATGACGTCACTCAGGCAGTTATATACGATGACTATGGTAAGCGCGTTCGCTATATGAGCTGAGTGGGGGAAACTCAGTGGTTGTCCGTAGGATGTTCATGCCCGCTATCGTACTTCGTCTCACGATTCTGTGGTTGCTCGATTCAACGAGCGCTTTATCCTGTCTCTGGGGTCCTGCGCGGATTGTCTGGTTTTGGACGACGAGCTTAATGTCCTTCCCATCTCCAAAGGGAAAGATATAATGCCGATAGAAGAGGAACGCGGCAAAGGGGAGGCTGACCTAGATCTCAAGGACCTCAAGAATAGCTTAGCAGATACCAAACCAGCCGGCGAACTTGTCAAACTCGCCAAAACAATTGATCAGGCACAGGCCCTCCTTACCTTTGTGGAAGCTATTGCCGAAAAGACACTCGCCTCTACCGTGACTCTAACAGCTGCGCGCGGACGTGGCAAGTCTGCAGCTTTGGGCCTCGCGATTGCAGCTGCGCTGGCGCACGGGTATTCGAACATTTTTGTGACGAGTCCGAGCCCAGAGAACTTGAAGACACTGTTCGACTTCGTCTTCAAAGGGTTAGACGCCTTGGGATATGAAGAGCATCTTGATTACGACATACTACAGAGCACGAATCCCGATTTCAATAAAGCCATCGTCAGGGTTAACATCTTTCGCCAGCATCGTCAGACTATCCAGGTTAGTTATGTCCGTTTGTCAGCGTGATCCTTCCCTCATGTTCCCATAGTACATCCAACCTGAAGATGCCCATGTGTTGGGACAGGCTGAGCTTGTCATCATCGACGAGGCAGCGGCTATCCCTCTTCCCCTTGTTCGCAACCTCCTCGGGCCGTATCTTGTATTCATGGCGTCAACCATCAATGGATATGAAGGTACCGGTCGCTCCCTTTCTCTCAAGCTCATACAACAACTGCGCGAAAGCACACGTCCCTCGCTTACCAAAGATGCTACCTCGACGGATTCATCCACCGCAGCTGCGTCCACCTCTAAAAAGGTGATTTCTGATCACTCCAATACTCCCAAAACACGCACTTTGCGCGAAATAAAACTCGAGACACCTATTCGTTATGGTGCTGGAGACAAAATCGAAAAATGGTTGAACAACCTTCTGTGTCTGGATGCCACCATCTCCCCCAAGTCTGCCGTCTCTTCTGCGCAGGGCTGCCCCCACCCCTCTACATGTGAGCTGTACTACGTTTCACGGGATACTTTGTTCAGCTACCATCCCGCTTCTGAGATGTTCCTTCAGCGGATGATGGCGTTGTATGTTGCGTCACATTACAAGAACCAACCCAATGATCTCCAGCTCATGTCAGATGCTCCCGCACACCACCTCTTCGTCCTCCTGCCGCCTCTCGAAGACGATGAATCTTACCTCCCGGAACCGCTCGTGGTCCTTCAGGTCGCCCTCGAAGGCAGCATTAGTAAGGCTGCGATCATGGAAGGCCTTAGTAGAGGGTTGAGGGCAGGAGGCGATATGATTCCCTGGATTATCGCGCAGCAGTTCCAGGAAAGCAAGTTTGGCCTGTTGAACGGCGCCCGGATCGTCCGGATCGCGACACACTCGGACTACGCGAATGTAAGTGAAAACTCTGGCTCCCTTTCTAGTCATCCCATCCCTCGCGGTGCTCGGCCCCGCGGCATTGCTAGGAGGATAGGCCTGGATGGTGACAGCTCACCACGTCTTACAAACAAGGCTAATGTGATTTTTTTTCTGGGTGTACAGATGGGGTATGGTTCTCGCGCCCTCAAGGCCCTGAATTCATTCTACAGCGGGCAATACTTCGACGTTTCCGAGCATACCCTCTCCGAGCCGTCTTATCCCGATGCCAGCGTGATTGATCCTGTGCGCTGTCCCTTCCATCATTGAATACCCAACCTTGGCTAATTATTCTGACTATCAACGTGTCACCGGTGGCTTTATATTTGTCCTTCTTGTTCCGAGAAGAACACGGATCTCCAAACTGATCACCCTACCGTCCGCGCGGCGGATGCAATGCCACCGCTGCTCCAACGCCTCTCCGAGAGGAAACCGGAGAACTTGGACTATCTGGGGGTTTCTTATGGGTTGACATCTCAGCTTCTGAGGTACGCAGCCTTTTTTCGAGTGTAGCTTTGCTGCAATGCCCTCCTTTGGTTGGTTTGCATACTAAAGTGTCAATGGGAACAGGTTTTGGAAGCGCGCGGGCTTCGTGCCCTTGTACCTTCGGCAAACACAATCCGAGCTTACGGGTGAACATACATGCGTGATGGTTCGGGGCCTGAACAGCTCGGCTGAAAGCGAACTCGAATGGTTGGGCGAGTTTGCAAAGGGTGAGCGTACGCTTATAACCAAGGAAGCGGAAAATAACCTCGGCATGATAGACTTTAGACGACGGTTCCTATCGTTACTCTCTTTCAAGTTCAGAGAATTTGGTAGCGTGGCTGCGCTAAGCATCCTTGAAGCCACCAATGCGGGGGTAAAAAAGGGTAGCGAGAGCGAAAAGTCTTCCAACCCGCGAGGTAGGCATGGTCCATCCCTCTGCCACCATCTCGGCTTATCTCCGCCGTTAGTCGTCGCCTCATCTGAGCTTTCATTTCTCTTGACACCGTTCGATCTCAAACGCCTCGACTCTTACGCTAATAATATGGTCGACTACCACGTCATCCTTGACCTGCTACCCCACATCGCCTCCCTTTATTTTGACAAACGACTGGGGGACGATGTAAACCTGTCTGCTGTGCAAGCATCAATACTGCTTGGGATGGGCCTTCAGAGAAAATCAATCGAGGAGGTGGAGGTAAGCAGGAGGCCAAGCCACACAATCATGACGAAATTGATTGCCGACGTCGATCAACAGAAAGAGCTGTCGCTACCCGTCTCTCAAGCTTTAGCCTTGTTCAACAAGCTCATACGCAAGATTAGCAAAAAATTGACAGACATTCAGAAAGAGGCCATTGGGGCAGACATCCCCATCGCAACCCCCCAAAAAACCAGCACAGACTTGCGCGATCTGGATGAAATTGAGGCTGACGGTGGCAATAGTGAGGAAGCGCCGCAACCATGGCAACCTATCGACAGAAGTGTCGAAGACGAACTTGACGAAGCTGGCGATGAAGCGACGCGAACTCTACGCGAGAAACAGCGTGCGATGATTGAGTCGCTTGATTTGAGCAAGTGAGTGCATCCGTCTGGAACCTGTTTTAGTCATGCCCTTCCTCTTTCCCCCCGCCCATATCGCCACTTTTAACCCATCCGAAAATAACCGGGGAATGGAAGAGTGATCCAAGAACTGCGATCAACGATATTATATACAGCTATCGCATTTATTGCGGGATTCTGTGACAAACGTTGTATCTGACCAATCTGTCTCTGCCTTGTAGGTATGCCATCAACGATGCGGCTGCAGACTGGGGCGCGGCAGAAGCTCAGGTTACGAAGCTTATGCAAGGAAAAGCGGGTGCTAGTGTCGTCAGCATCAAAAGCGGAGCTGTTTCGGGGCAGAAACGAAAGGCGGACATCGGAGGGGAAGAAGGCGGGGGCAAGAAGCCAACGCGGAGGGGGAAGAAGGCAAAGCGGTAAGCCGCATTGATCCTATGTCGATCCGAGGAGATGTCGTGGGGTCATTGCCACAATCTGGCCATCTCGGAGTGAAAACATCATAAATACATGACATTAATGATGGGCTGATTACCCACGGATGCGGTGTTCGTATCGAAACTTGTACACTTGAGACGGTTGAGAGCTGTGAGTTGTCATGATCGGTTAGCGTCTGGGCGGTCTCCAGATCGTATCGCCATCACTTGTCTGCTGCCAGTGCCCCACGACTTATCAATACAGCGCACATGATGACTTGGTCGGGACTTGACCAAAAAGCCCATGGGGACCGACGGGACAGGTGAGAATGCCACTGTCATTAAATTGCCGAATGGCATACCGTATTCAGACATGTACGTCCGGTCCGCATATGATACATCCGTATGCTGAACTGATTACTCCAGATGTCCAATCTCCAGTGGGGACGGTGGTTTGACTGTTGACACCGTCCGTCAAGCTCGGTGGCGCTATGTTTCAGAGTGATCTGATTCGCTGCGGCGGGCTAGTGTCAAGTTTCTGAATGCACTGCTGCCATCACGGTTTCATATGTCGTGACTGGCAGTGTCATAGGGTAAGGGTGTGCCTTTGTCTGGGTCTGAAATCGTTTTTGCATACGATCTAACTTGTGATGGCGATGATGGCCGGTATTGGAACTACGCAGTATTGGGCTAGAACGACCTTGCTTACGGGAACCCAAGAAAAGCCCTGGCAATGTTCCACTGACCCTAGAACTGCCACCATGTTTATCGCGCGCGATGCGAGTGCAACGTTCCCAGCCCGTGGGGCCAAGGTATGTTTGGTGTCGCGCTCGGTTAATTGTTTAATTATCCAAACATGATTCTCTCGGCGGTATAGAAATCGGATGTTGTGAATTTGCACCAAGGCACGCGGGACAGGTGAGCCCAAGGTCAGGTGCCAAACAATCCGTGCCGTAAGGTGGAGGGTGTGCCTGGCACGCAAGCGCTCGAATCATGGAGCATGGAGCTTGAGAGCTGAATTTAGGTGTCTGAAGCCTGGTAACTGTGCCTCTTAACCGAATGCACATATATACCGGTTCGTCGGTACCCATCCCCTGGGGCCCCTGCTAAGTCATCCGTCCTCCTCTCCCGCCCAAGGCCATTATGGCGCCTCGATTCCTTGTCAGCCTCATGCCCAAGAGGGAGAAGAGCGCCAGCACTGGCCTCCTCCAGGCCCTTTCTACCCTGAAACCCATCCAGCTTGCTCATTTCTGGGTTGGGTGAGTATAAAAATTCGTCTCCTCCCGAGCGTGTTCACACAGACATGATAGCTGGCTCGCCTGGACTTGCGATGCGTTGGATTTCTTCGCGGTGTCCTTGACTCTTTCGTCCCTTGGTACACAATTCGGCGTATCGACCGCCAAGATTGTGAGATCTGATCCTCATCGTCTATTGTGCTCTTTTTTACAACCCACGGCCTGCATAGACGACCGCCATTACGCTCACCCTTCTCTTCAGATCAGCTGGTGCTGCGAGTACCCATTTTCCCCGCTTTCTTATTCACATTGACACCCGCGCTAGGTCATCTTTGGCATCCTGTCCGATCGTTTTGGCCGCAAATGGCCTTTAGTTTTCAACCTCATGTTCTGTTCTGTTTTCTCCCTTGCGACTGGTTTTATTAACACGTACCCTCAATTCCTCGCCGTTCGTTCCCTCTTTGGTATCGCCATGGGCGGCATTTGGGGGCTCTCTTCCTCGTCGGCGCTGGAAAACCTTCCGGTCGAGGTCCGGGGGCTTGCGAGCGGTGTTCTCCAGGAAGGTTATGCGGTCGGATATCTTATCGCCGCAGTCATCAACCTCACAGTCGTGCCGCATTCACGTTACACATGGCGCACGCTCTTCTGGTTCGGTGCTGGTGTCTCTTGTTTTGGTGCTATACTCCGTGCATGCTTGCCCGAATCGGAGATCTTCTTGCATGCCAAGGCCATCGAGAGAGAACGAGGGACGAACACCACTCAGAAGACCAAAGTCTTCTTGCATGAAACCAAGGAAATGCTCAAAATCCATTGGAAATTGTGCATTTACGCCGTCCTGCTCATGGCCGGTAAGCATCCGAGTGGTTCGGAAATGTGTGGGATGGCATTTATCTGTGGCGTTCTCTTTTCATGCAGGATTTAACTTCTTGTCCCATGGTTCCCAGGTATGGGAACCTCGAACTCCTCGTGGACATTTCCGATGTGCTGATGTGGTGCTTCGTAATTTGTCTGCAATTTCAGGATTTGTACCCGACATACCTGGAGGTAACCAAAGGGTTCAGCGTCCATGACGCGACAATTGCCACTATTATCGGGAACTGTGTATGTGAATTTATCCGAAATTCATTCAGTAGATGGGATTGTTAATAAAGATCACAGGGAGCGATCGCGTGAGTGCTTATCGGTGAGAATAAGACAATCCCACGCTCATATCGTATTTTTATCGTGCAGTGGTGGTGCAGTTGCGGGCACCGCAAGCCAATACTTCGGGCGTCGGTTCTGTATCGTGTAAGTACGCCTGTGGACGTGTGTTTCAGTCTTGTTGACTCGCAGTCCCATCAAGGATGGCATTATTACTCGTTGGCGGTAAGTTTCCCCCTTCCTGGGTCGGGTCAAGGCCGTCATATACCCTGGTCCCTGATTAACTTGCCACTATGCAGCGTTCATCCCTCTATGGATCGTTCCTGACACCTTCAGTGGCCTCGCGGCCGGCGCATTCTGCCTTCAATTTGGTGTTCAGGGTGCATGGGGCATTGTACGTACCTGTTTTGTTTTCTTGGGGTGACATTGTGGAGTTGATCTCGATATGTCGTGTTTAGATTCCGATCCAGCTGGCAGAGTTGTCTCCTCCTGCCTTTAGGGCAACGTTCCCCGGTGTGGCTTACCAGCTTGGCAACGTGAGTCACGATCATTTGCGAGGGGGGGTTGCTGTATGTTGACCGCTTTTCATCCTCCAGATGGTGTCCTCTGCGTCTTCTCAAATTGAAGCGAGTGCGTGTTTGCTTCACGTTTACCCACCAGCCGAGCCGCATGCTAATATAACCCGCTGTAGCTGCTGGACAGCAATTAAGGACCAACATCCTTGTCAACGGCAAGCTCAAGAATGTCGCCGATTATGCGACAGTGCAAGGAATCTTCATTGGAATAGTTGTTGGATACGTCATCGTGGTGACGATCTTCGGGCCCGAGTATGCTCTCTGTTTCTCTTGCCGTTCACGTACTCACCACAGGGCTGCCATCTTAGGCACCATTCGTCCCACTTTGAGAAACACAAGACTGCCTTTGAGGAAGGTGGCGGACAAGATGACGCCTACATGGATGGCGAACCAGAACCTACCGAGTTCCGTGAGGAAGACGAGAAAGTCTCGGATGTATGATTACCAGTTTGTCGAACGTCAGCGCGGGATCGAACGCGACATTAACAGCGGAGCCTATCTCCTTGGTATGTTTTCTGTGATTGGTACGCTGTTGTGAGTGTTTGCGGGACGTACTGTATGCAGGTTTCTAAAATAATATCTTGTCACTTTACGGGCACTTTTTATGTGCTGCGCGTTGTACGCTATGGTTTGGATGGAGGATGTGTTGGAGATCAACTCACCTGATTCATTGAAGGGATGTTCAACGGCTTCGAATGCGATGATCCGCCGCTCGAACAAAACCAAGGTAGGTCCTGAGTGTGCTTGTGCCTCTGGTGAGTGTGTCAGCCTCCTCCCGCTTTCCATCCCGTTATTGTCGCATGTGACCGGTCTTCATGGAGTAGGGCTGCGGTAGTGTGTGGTTCCAACCCGGTCATGATCAACACTCGAGGGATAGTAAAGAAAGAGAAACGCGAACATCATGTCCCTGGCCGGACCACTCCTCTATCTATCCCCAAGAACCAAAGTGGGAATCTGAATATGGCAGTCGACTGGAATGTCAGTAGTTCCTCGGGTTTCACAAACCAGAGTCGGAGGTACAACAGTGGCATGAATCGGATCACTTGGTCGCCCAAATTATCAGGCATGGAGTCTTTTATCCATATATAATCTCTGGACACACTCACACACATATGGATGGTACCAGAAGGGTCGCAAGGACCACACCGTGTCATGGATTATTGACGACTTGACACGTGTCGTCTTTTCCCAACCTCGCGCTCGCAGTGCGCACAGTAGACGAACTGATCGGGTATGCAGCTGGTGCGGCCATCAGAAACCGTCTTAATTTCGCTCGGTCCTGCCTTGTCTTCGCTGACCACATGAGTCTTACCACTAAATTCTCCTGATCTTGGGCTGTTATCAATACCCGGTGCCCCGTCTGGCCACACTGATTAGACCATTCCCAAGATCAAGGTTTGCCCTAGACTTGGAAATGAATACTTTAGAACATGTTTCAGTGGCCCCATTGGTTCCCCCTCCATGAGCGTTTTTCGCCGTACCAACATGTGAGTATCGATAACCAGAAATTCCTTACCCTGGGATCCCATTACTAACGCCGTCTTCGTGTATAGTTGGAGTGAATTCCCGTTATCAATTGGTAGCCTACGCCTGCGTATGGCAAGGGAGTTTGACCCTGGTGCCTGAAACTATTCTGATATTGCCATACGCCCAAGTGATGTCACGGATGTCACATTTTTTGGCGATTCGGATGACTTTGCTACTTCCCCCGCATGTTTGTTTTGCCGTTGGGCCCGACTCTGGTTGGTAAGTTGCTAGTTACAACCCTTTTTGCGCTGTCTTGACCCGCGGAGACACACATTTTCTCTTGTATTAGGTGTTTTGTTAGTGTGCTTGTGTGTGCATGCGACCTTGTTGCATGGCAGGGTAAGGCTGAACACGGAGCAGTTGGCAGTCCCACCGCTGAGATCGGATCGGTGGACACTGGGGGGCCTGGGGTCGCTTATGTTGTGGTTTGGGGTCTGCCTTCCCCGAACTTGCCCGCATCCAAGGAGTTGCGGAGTAGAGGTGAAGTTGCTGCCAGGAACGTAGTGGTTGTGTCGACCTGCAAGCGAACCGCTGTGACGCGATGGCAAGCGGGCCTGTCTTTGCACGGAAGTTTTGCTTCGGCTAAACTGTCGGGCTGCTGCTTCCGGATGCTCCCGGCCTCGCGCAACTTGGTCACTTGGATTCGTCCCGAGTGGAGGTGAGACACTGGAATATGCCAAATTGACATGGTGGTCACAGAAATGCATGGGGGATACACTGCTCAGTACACCGCATTTGACAAAATGAAACTACATCCAGTGGAGAGTGAGTTATTTACTGTCTTTCTGGTGGAATATGAATGTTTGGCAGTACTGCCATTATGATCAGAGTTGTCAGCTCATCTTCGGAAGTGCCCGGAAGGCGGATCAAGTGGTTCGGGCGTCCTCGGCCAGGCATTGGTTCTGGGATGCTGTGCCCTGATGGCGCGACAGTCGGACGGCTATATACTAAATTGAAGAATCAAACATATGGCACGTATTTTGCAATATTCGCCAAGCTCGGTCCATGTACACTATGATCAGTCCCGGCGATAACGGAGCAACTGCATGTATTGACCCTTTCCGTCGTTACATGCAGGGAATACGGAGATCGAGTTCCTCATCAGGATATCGCCAATCCTGCTCGCAATTTCTGGTCAACGTGTCCACGTGGGGTCCACTTTACGGGGTCGCTTAATTGCGGGATGTCAAGGTAACAAACGCAAGTCGGATTTGGAGCCAGTGGTTTCAGGAATCTGCATAAAATCCCATTGAGTTCTAATGCTTTTCTCATCCGTCTTCGAAGATCATGGCGCGCTTCTTAGAAAGCCTCATTCCGAAGAGGGAGAAGAGTAACACCTCAGCGTCTGGTGTCTTTGCCGCGCTCAGGTCTCTCACTTGGCTTCAGTGGGCTCAGTTCTTCTCTGGGTGAGAGATCTCATCGTTCTGTTCATCATCTGTTGGAGCTAATCCCCGGGGGTGCTAGTTGGATTGCGTGGACCTGTGATGCTTTCGATTTCTTCAGCGTGGCACTCAGTATCCCGTTGCTCTCCGAGCAGTTTAATAAGCCAACGGCATCGATAGTGGGTTTACCTTGAGCGTGTAGGCGGTCTCATACCCAACTTATCATTCACTCAGACAACCGCAATTACTCTCACGTTGCTGTTTAGATCGGTCGGCGCGGTAAGCTCTTGAAATGCTTTCTGTAGAGTTTCTCATCACTTGTATCGACACAGGTCGTCTTCGGTATCATGTCGGATCGCTTTGGGCGAAGGTGGCCACTCACCGCCAATCTGTTATTATGCTGTTGCTTCTCTCTCTCAACCAGTTTTGTGCAGACTTTTACCGAGTTTCTGGCCATACGGTCGCTTTTTGGTGTCGCGATGGGTGGCATTTGGGGCCTTGCAGCTTCCACTGCTCTCGAAAATCTTCCTGTTGAACTTCGTGGTCTCGGAAGTGGTATCGTCCAGCAAGGATATGCCGCCGGCTATCTTTTTGCCGCCGTCGTCAACCTCACGGTCGTCCCCCACACGGTACACAAGTGGCGTGCTATGTTTTGGACTGGTTCCTCTTTGCTTTTCGCTTCGGCCGTCTTGCGTGCTTTGCTTCCTGAATCCGCCGTGTTCTTGCGTGCAAAGGCGATAGAGAGAGAAAAGGGCACAGATACCTCGAAGAAGACTAAGATATTTTTGAAGGAAACGAAGGAGATGCTCAAACAGCACTGGATGCTGTGTGTGTATGCCATCCTCCTTATGGCCGGTGCGTCGTCTGGCTGGGTCTCTATCTGTCGTGCATTCTCTTATTCAGGCGTAAACCTTTCGTAGGATTCAACTTCTTGTCCCACGGTTCTCAGGTGAGGACATTTACATAAAGATTGCGGGACCATATGGTCGTTTCTAATTAGAAGCGGTCGGTGTACCTTTGTAGGATCTGTACCCCACTTATTTGGAAACGTCGAAAGGGTTCTCTGCCCACAGCGCCACCATCGCGACCATCATTGGGAATTGTGCAAGTCCCTATTCCGCTAGATAACCATCTTGGATTGGCTAACGGAACCCGTTTTGATTCGTAGGGCGCAATCACGTGAGTGTTTCAAGGTCGTCCTTGGTACTGCAAAGGTTTAAATGATCGTATGACTCTTAGAGGTGGTGCCATCGCCGGTAGCACGAGCCAATACATGGGACGCCGATTGACTATAATGTACGTTGCACAGACACTGGATAAACCGTTGTCTACCACCTGCTGATCTCCCAATTCACAGTGTTTTCATCCTGCTTGTCGGTGGTAAGCACTAATCGAATGAGCACTTGTCCTTGGCATCAGTCACGTATCGGATCAACAGCATTCATTCCGCTCTGGATCCTTCCCAGCTCCTTTTCGGCCCTTGCCGCCGGTGCGTTCTGTGTGCAGTTTGGAGTTCAAGGGGCGTGGGGCGTCGTACGCATTGATTTCAATTCACCATTGTGTTCACATATTAAAGCGGAGAGCCAGATTCCTATCCAGTTGGCGGAGATGTCGCCCCCTGCATTTAGGGCAACATTCCCTGGTGTGGCTTACCAACTTGGCAACGTATGTCCAGGTTTCTCACAGCGACGGTATGTGCGAACAATGACGAACGATCCTTTTGTTGTCGTGCCACAGATGATCTCCGCCGCCTCCGCCCAAATCGAAGCAAGTGCGTTCCTATCACACTTCGTTGTTTATTTTTACCTGACAGGAGTTCGCTCATAGCCGGCGGAAAGAACTTCAAATCATATGTGATGAAAGATGGCGTGTTGAAGCAAGTGCCTGGCTATGCGATGGTACAAGGCATCTTCATTGGAGTCGTTTCTGCCTTTGTGATCCTTATCACTGTTGTCGGACCCGAGTATGTATTCCACCTTCTCGACTGCAATCGCTAATCGTTTGCTGTGATGCCATTCACTAGGAATCACGCATCCCACTTTGAACAGCACAAGACAGCGTTCGAAGAGGGCGGTGGAGATGACGACGCAATGATGGAGGATGAAAAAGGCAGAGATTCCGTCAAGGATTTGGATCATGCAGGCTCGAAGGCATGACGGGCCATGGTCAGAAATGAAGGTAATCGAAATTCGCATGCCTCGATGGCATTTGGCCTTTGCACGACAACGACCGCATTCAATTTGTACTTGAAAAATCCAATCGATCATTACTCCCGATGTAATCGAAATATGTAGACGTAAACATGACTTGTGCGGATGAGACTCTCTCAACTGATCATATGCTTTCATTCTCCTCACTCTACGACCCAAGTTTCGAGCCGCTCCATACTGCGTTGAATTCACTGATTCGCATGGCTTCTTTTGCCTGGGTCAAAAGAAGATACTCTGAAGATGAACCGTCTTGGTCTCTGTGCCACCAGTTTCCTGAATGTGACAAGGTAACCAAAAAATTGAGACTTCCTTCAGATTGAAGTGCCGCGGAAGTGCGCCCCCGTCAAACACACGCCGCCACCGCCGAAAATTTGGGCACTCACTGCTCCGACTCAGTCTCGTTCTGAGGGTGTCACCGGGTGCTCTCAACCCCACAGGCTGGAGGCCTTTCAAACTGAAGGATGGGCGACAGATATGCCCTTCTTGGACTTCCGTGATCAGCCCCGGGCCGAGAACAATTGTATGCATGATGGGGGTGACCGTATATAACGGTAACTTGCTGACCACCGCACCAGGAGCACCTCGCTAAGGGGGGTGTTAATCCCAACCCCAAGCAAGGTAGGTATGTAGAATTCGTTGTACCGCAATTCACACCATCAACAAACATGCAAGAGCATCATGATTTTGATTCGTTTGCCTATTGTAAGTATGATCATCCGAGGTGCCTGTGGCCCCACTCCAGCAGCCACGTTGTTCTACTGGAATGAAAAAGTTTCAAATGATCACGTTTTTCCAGTTTATAGGGTAATCTCGCTAAACAGAGCCTGGTCTGCTCGTCGGGGCTCATTAATCATTTCTCGTCGACACGTGCTGTTTACACTTGCAGGTCCCACGCTTTGATTATCATGTGTGCCTAGACAACACTTCCCTGGACGCATTATGGACGCATTGCCATACAGGAAGTACATATCCGAGCATGCCGTGCATTAGCCCTCGGGATCTGGTGCTGCATGATACCCGCGCCGGATCTATCAGGTATGTGTTCAGCCGCGTTTTACTTCATACTTGTTCATCTTTGTTCCAGTATCACGCCCGTGTTGTCAACCCCCCTCACCAGAGTATTCCGGCGATGTCGTATTCGCGCAACATGGTTGGAGGTCGGCCATGGGTGCTTCCAAACTGAGGACAGATGACGCGTCAAGAATTTGCCCGAGAGATTTATTTTCTTCTTCTCAACTTTCATAAACACATACGTGTCTGTGTTTCTGCCTGCCATTGGTAACACCATTTGTCCCTAATCAATTATTGACGTTGGGGCTGATTTGGAACAGATACATCCCGTTACATCTGGCTGCGAAAATGGGCATTGACTGCCAGTCCAGAAGGACTTCGCGTAACTGACATGGTCCTACTCTCAACTTACTATCACAGAAACATCTGGATCCTCAAGTTCTACGTCATTGAGTGATGGAATGGGACCGGATAAGGTGTCATTGACTTGCAAAACGTACTCTCTTGGTATTTCTCATAATTATCCCTGTGCATTCTTTCCCTCCGTCTTTCCTGTGCTCTTTGAC
>JBBPJV010000340.1:0-26777 GCA_038088915.1 Sutorius aff. eximius
GTTGAAAACGAAGGAGGTTCGTGATGTAACGCACGCTAATGAGAACAAGGTATTAAATCATTAGAGCTCCTGAACGACCCGCGCCGCTAACCAGTCCTGGATCTCCTCGTCCCATACCACGAGGGGAACCTTGGTTTGACCGGAAGCGACACCCGTCACAGATACCCTCCAGTCCCTGAATTTGCCAAACGCGCCCTGTCGGAGCACACGCACGACTGGAGGGGCTATTTTCCCAGCCTGGGTTTCTCCCATATAGTTCTCGTTGTGTCGCTGCAGGTACGTGTGGAGTTTCTCAGACACGGAAGTCGGCGAAGGACCTAGGGGCGAAAGACAAGTGCACACGCGTTGGCAGTCTACATGAAACAACTTTGACGGGACCTACCCAACTCGCCGTGCAGTTCCACGAAAAAGCAGTAACGGGGCATGCTCTTACGATAATCCGGGGAGACGCTAAACTCGGAGACGACTCCAAAAGAATCCGTGGTCGAGTTCAGTGCGTCCAAGAGTTCTTGCCCAGTCACGATCTCGCTTGCAAGTCGTATATGAACCCTGTGGATTCGGAACCTACTCAGCGGCTTTTGATGCGAATCTGCCTCACTCACCCTCGTCTCTAGCATGGAGAATGGTGAGTCAAAGGAATCAATCAATTGAATACTATAGACGAACCTCTAGATAATGTACGATGGGTTGGCCATCACGAGGGTCAAAGCCCACAACCCCGATAATGTCGCCCAGGCGGTATCTCCATAACCCGTCTCTTGTTGTCAATACGATTTCGTACTTTCTACCCGTTTCGATGTTCCACTTGAGAAACAACATCAGTTCGTCCATCTGTGTGGGAAGGTGAAATGTGAGTACCGCTTGTTTGACATACTGGGACTCCTCCAACGCATCTACGGGTAAAAACTCTATGATGTCGTCTGATCCAACGATCTTGTACAAGCTGGCATCCCGATGGTCGTATGCGAGTGCAAGGAAGGCCTCGCTGCAGTTGATGCCCAACGTCCGTAGCTCGACGCTCGGTCCAATGAAGTGCCGGATCTGATTAGCATTAACTAATCAGTATTTCTAAAGATGCATCAGGAACTCACTTCCGGGACGACTGTATGGAATGGCCCGCTCGAAATGGCAACCACAACCCGTAACCCAGGCCAAATTTCGGTTAACCAGCCGGGGGACCTGGCATTTGTGCGAATCTTACGCAGCTCTGCTGCGCGTTCGGGATTCGGAGGCAAAAAGCTCTGATGAAGAGCATGTTGAGCGATCGCGTTGAGGATTCATCAGAAAACGTAACTTACCAATAGCATGTCTTTGAGGTCACCCACGTCAACCGTATCCGGAATTGAACCTACGTCGATGCACTCGACAAATGTCTCCCACTCCTCGTCGATGACGCGACAAAAATCCCGGAATACGGTGCTGAACATCGTGTTGATGAATTCGACATTGGGTTCGTAGATGGCGAATAGCACATGCATGAAGAGGAAGGACCTGTAATTGGAGATGAAGGAGACACCCAGCGGAGACGAATGACCTGGGACTAGACAAATAAATCTGTTTAACCCAGCTACGAGCACCTGAGCACAAAATCCCTCATACCCCTTAATGCACGATAGAAGGGATCCCTGTCGACATGCTGGGGGCAACTCAATAAAACGAGTGAAAGCCTGAATCCAGTGAAAACGCACCATATCATTGAACATTCTGATAGTGCCTGTGGACATCACACACACTGGCATCCTCGCTTTGACGTCCCCGACTCCGTCCAGGCCATCAACCACTTGATGATGCCGGAGCGAGTGAACGATACAGTTCATCCCTCCACGCTCGCTGGCTGTACTGGAAGCCTTCATAGTCTGTAACGTCGAAGTAGACATGTGTTCTGGATGACGATATTTCGGAAAGTATTTTGTTACACCGGAAGACGTGCCAGACGAGTGCGCAATGAACTCGGGGAAACCAGGTGACATCAGATTCTCGATTGAGGCCAACCTACAGGGTTTCTCAAAGAGACGCGACGTAAAGGGAAGGTAGTCCTCGTAAAGACTGAGGGGAACATTGTCGTGAAAGGTTTCAAACGCCGTATCAGATTCACCATTCAGTTTGATGGCATTCCGAAAGTCGGAGAGGATACCAGCTTCGTTAAAAAATGTAGATATGGAGTTGGTTTTGACGAGATACGAAAGCACAGCCTGCGTGCGGTCGCGGAGAGCTGTCGCAAGCGGCAGTGTGAGGACTGGAACCGGCTCTGGAGGGAATTCGTCAGTTGGAGACATGGCCAGGCTAAAAACTGGGAGCGGACTACACGGAAGTGCCATGGCTATGGCGTCGCAATTATATAGACTGGTCCCCGACTCAAGCGTGCAAACGGATCAAATTGAAGGATCAGAGTTTTTTGGAGACTCGGGATTGTGGCAAGGCATCATGATTCGTTCAAGAACGTTTCGGTAGTCTTCTCTCTCGGTTAACCTTGTGTGGCGTGATGATCTGTCCAAGACACAGGATGGAGTAGTAGCAGGCTGTGAACAAAGGCTGCCATCAGCACCCGTATGATACCATCAAGAGTGAGATGCACTCTGCATGGGGGTTGTAAGCCGGGCTTGCCGCTTGAAGCAGTCCAACCCTCTGTACCAAGGACCAATCACAGCTGTTTCTGCTATTGTTCACCACCTTCCAACGATTGTTTGAATTCCGGCAAACAGCCGAGAGGGCGGGCCGAAGGTTCCATTGATATCCAGCCTGAGTGAGCTGAGGACTAACACCGAGCGACTAAATTTGCTTGGCCGTGGTGCCAAATGGATTTGCGACTCCCAGCACACGATGGGCTGGCAGTACCCCCAGGCGCAGAGTGCTAAACCGTGCCACAATCACCAATTATTCAACCCGGCCTACAAAAGGCATCAAGACCAAGCCAAATTATTATTGTGACGGAAGAATGACACACGGAAGAAGAGGAGAAGGAAGCTGGAATGCCAGACAACGGCTATCCATATCAATGGATGTCCAGATCCACGGGGAGCTGCTACGCCGTAGTCAGCGGCAAATGTGACACTGGTTGACTTCCAGCCCCTACTACATGGTACACTTTCTTGCTTATCGTCGGGTCAGCAGGATCGCCTCGCCGGGTTTAACCTAACGTACTTCATGGAATCTCCGACTATGCGTGCACTGAGAAACAGTGCGACGTGGGGGGGGATTCAAGGAAACCTGTGGGTAGAGCCTAGGTGTCATGGTACTGCACGCAGTAGTAATGGTAATTATGTTGGGCTACTGTGTTACATAAGTCAAGCCCTACCAACTCCGTCTTTGACTCCCTCCCCAGTCTGGGAGCTAAGATCCTCCGCGACCGTTGAAATGGGTCCAAGTTCTGGAATGTTGTGGCCCCGACGAGGCGGGTCGAAGGAGGGCAATGCCCCGGGCCTGAACTCCGCACGCCTAGAGGCACTTAGGATCACGGATGGTTTCCTCTCAGTCTCTCCTCTCTTCAGCATTACTCCTGTGTCCCGGACTAAAAACAAACACATACGATAAGTATCATTCCACCCTTTCGAGTTTCGCAATCGCCGTTGTCGTGCAGGCAGCGGGTGTGATCATCGTAAAACTTGGCATGATTCACCGCCACGGGGAATAATTGATCGATTACTATATGCTCACATGTCGGCTCTGTCATCTGACATCCACATTTGGGGGTCATGCTGTAACGATTTCTCAGCTATCTGACCAATCGACCACGGTTGCTACGCATACCAGTATGTAAGAATCTTCGACAAACTTGATGGAACGCTTTTCATGACTTTTCATTTCTATGCAGGATTCGAGCCATTGAATGATGGACAGTACTTGGCCGTAGCGGAGATTGGTAGATATGATTTCTGCCGTGTTCTACCAGATGCTTATTTTTCTCGATCAGTGCAGCATATCTTTGTGATAGGACACATACCCCGACGTGAAATTAGATCTCCTTGCGCCAACCTGAGGCACGTCGGACGAGGGTGCTCCTCTGCCGTTCCCAAATTCGAGGATTGTATGCTGAGCGTTCTTTGCGGGCTTGACACCGTGGAACCATTAAGCCGTTATCTCGTTAAGGATTCAGGCCGCTCACGGGACCCTTGCGGAATTTGAGCTCTTTAGTCTTCAAATCTGAGATCAAACCTATGTGGGAATTGCCGTGATCGCGCGGGGTGCAAGGTGGGTTCCTGTAGCATGGAACAACCCAGCCTCTCTAGAAATCGATCTGGGCTTTGCTGACGGGGTCTCGTCGAGACGAACCGAGGACTGTGATGAGGAATGTGGAGTAGTTGTGAGCACGAAAAGGATGGGTATTCAGTTCTCGACAAAGCGCGAGGATAACGTGGGACGATTTGACGGCATTGGGTTCCAACTTGAAGCTCGTCCCTTCGGTTCGTTCCCTGGCTTTCCATCAGGTACGTGGCCCCAACTTGAACGGTCATTGCAATGCTTTTCTGGTTGACACGAAGGAGCGACCCTCCCTTTTCCCTGGACAATGCCATCTACACTGATCGATATTGGATCCGGCGCACTAACCAAGTTATATAATTGTTCTTTTGGAAAGGCTACCAGCCGCACTATTAAGGCTGGAACACCCACGAATACTATGGAACGAGACTATTACTATTTTGTTGCCGGTGTTTTCACCGAGTGACTCTCACAGGCCATCGATGTTCCCATCCCATGTGCAACATCTCAAAGGATATATTGACATTGCCAACCACTGCCAGCCTGTAGTAAGTCGGACCTTGAAATGAATCTTGTTAGACGATTATATCGTGGCGGGCCGCTATGTCACCCTACGCCCCCCTCATCCACTGGAGGCATCTCCCTGTGAAACCGAAAACTTGGCTTGTGGAGAAAATCAACTCCGATGTCTTTCAACTCTAAACTTCAGATGGAGTGGGGGCCAGTGTTGTGTGGTAAGCGTGGTGTTTTATTCTGCATAACTCCCAGCTAACGGCTAACGTAGGTTTCTCGGTCTCGTTGGTGTAGGTGAATTTTCTCTTTTACTCCTGAAGGATCAGCCGGGTTGTTTCGGTGATAAGGGAAGTGAGCGGCGCGCCTCCGCAAACGGGAAATGAGCAGGCATGTGTCGGGAAGAATGGAGCTAATTGAAATTGTTAGGTTACTGGGATGTTCACTTGGGCAGGTCGTGTTTTATTTTTCGAGTTTTCCTCAAGACTTGAAATCATTAAAGGCCGTGGTGCGTAGTTCTGATCTTTGTACGGTCTATCCTGACATAGGTTACTGTTAGGTGTCCTTCCTTCTGTATGTGCACGTTCACATCAGCGATTAATGATGGATTGCCACATATTCTCCTCTACGGGGTAATTTAGTGTGGTGGACGTTTTGCACTCGTTTTTGAACTCGGTGGTTCACTGGAAGTTCTTTGTACCGTGCCATGGCGTGGTCACCCCACACTGTCCTCCGAAACTCCCGTGGTGAGTGCAAGATTGGTACATTTGTAGCCTTGGAGGCTGATCGATTGGGAATGTGAACATCCACATAGGGAAATGATAGTATGTGGACTCAGATTAGTTTTGTTAGGATACCCTAACACAACGACTTTACTAGCCGGTTATGTTCATCAGTGTACGTGCTTTTACATTTGGGGTCTGCATCGAGGGTACTATACTGAGTCGGACATTACAAGTATATTGTAACCTCTCTGGTTCAATGGTGAGGATCAGCTGCATTCTCATGTCATCCCTGACAAGCACACCCCACGCGCATAGCTTCTATGCTCATAGAATTTGGATCAGTGGGTGTAAATATTTGTCTTTTACAATTTCCTAACGGAAGGGTTCGAGTTAGTTAGTGCACGAAATTCGATCATAACGTTTTTGATCGTGAGTAATGGGACATTGTATTCCTTCGATCGTTATGTATCATGGATATAGGTGGCGACAACGTTGGCCCAATTCGGTGTGTGGTTCGAGTAATATACCTGACACACGTTGAGTTGCCTCCACCCTTATAGCACTTGGAATGGGTTTGTGCCCCTTTACTTGTACAACGATGCTGACCTACTGTCCAACCCCGAAGTATGCACTTACACCGTGTATGTATATTGTGCCATCGTCAACCTTGAGGCTTGATGGACTAAGACAGTCTACTCAGCCTCGTTAGCCGCAGCATGGCTGTCCTCACCTCTACCCCGGTAGGCTCGTTTCATGTCTGCTCAGTAAGTCAACTTCCAAACCAAATTTTGCACTCCAGTGGTCCCCACGTTCGGCCATTTTGGCAGCAATCTGTGACATATTGATAACAGGATCCGTGTTCTTCTATCTTCGAGCGGGACGTCGGGAAATTCGCAGGTATACCGCGCCCAATTCCATTCTCGATGAAATTGCGCAGCATGATTGACAGACTGTCTTATGAACGTCAGGTCGCAAAACTATATCCGACACTTGACGATCGTGTTTATAAATATGGGGCTCTTGACATGGTAAGTAACATTTACTTGATGCGGCTTATTCTCAACCGTTCCGATGGGCAGTCTCATTTCGATTGCATGGAGTCTAATGGTAGGTCTTAGTTCCGTGGTCTTGCGAGGGTGGCAAGGTAAAAATATGGACACAGCACTTCATACCGGAGGGATGTTACTTTATTGCGATTCCAACGACTATCGCCTCTAAAAGTGAGTGTTTCTACCCGGTAGACGTTCTGAGCTCAGTCCGTGCTGGCCGCGTAGCATACGTCAACTCGATGTTCGCAGTGTAAGTACTTTTGCAATGTCTTCCCGTTCTGAGTTAATATACATTAGGCTGAATGCACGGAAATCGGTTCGAGAGAGGGAAAAAGACTTGATGATAAACGGGCATAGTCTTGCAACGATTAATATCAATTAGCTTGTCTTAGTATTCTCAGGCTCTGGCCCAGCGATTACTCTTATTTGATCGGACCATGATCGAGGCATCAGGTGGTCGTGCATACTGGCTTGCTTGGTCTGACGAATCCTGATCATTGGCTACGAACAGCGCATGGTGGCCGACTGACGTTTGCAAGCACCTTGTCAAGGCTGACATGGTTCCACACCACTAGTGCGTGTTATCCGGGGTTTGATGACTCAGTTGCAGAACTCCAGCTGTGCGGGTCATCGAAGCTGCTCAAGCCGAATTTTGCTTGGCGTCGGGTTGAACTCGGAAGGAGATCAACTGCCGGATGGCGAGTGACCAGCCCGCTTATGAGGGGAAGCCGTCGATGGGCCTCATACAAACCCTGCATGATCCTCTCTCGCCGAGTGGGATCCTCGACGACGTGGTTTTCAAACTTGAAGAAGCAACTCAGCAGGTTCATTGGGCTCCGCTTTCTCTCTCCTTTTTTTATATACTCTTACTGAGTAGTACCAACTAAAGTATACACTATAAAAATGAGGTGTATGCTGTAGGTAAATGCACATATGTAGCTGGGAATCCTCACACAAGAGGGGATATTCCAAGGGCAGACATGAAGGTGACCCTGGGGGGAGGAAAGGCGAGTACACACGGTCAGGGCAAACGGGCGAGATGAGGGTGACGACGATTAAGTGTCAGGGTGCGAACGAAGAGGCAACAGTATTATCAACGCTGTGTTGTTGAAGGATGGGGAAAGAGGGTCAGGGTTAGGATCAGGAGACATTGCGAAAAGGGCAAGGAAGAAGGCAGGTTCGAGGGCAAGGAAGTGGAGGGAGGGTCACGGAGCAACAACGATGTGACGATCACGAAAAACGGTGGAGATGAGTCGGGGGGTCGTACGGGTACGTTTCCCTATCTCGTCCTCTTGTCTGACTAGCACATTCCCCCCTCACCGTCCTGACACTGACATGCTCCTGGGGCTTCCGTGGCCAGGTGCGACCGTGTCTTCACGTGCGATACGTTCATTTCATCCGCCACTCACCTCACACCTGAGTCAACTCGTATGCCTAGGGCACCAACACCACTTGTCGGACAGCTCTGTAGATCTGTCCGGATGATGTAGTACGGTGTCAAGCCCATCTGCAGGCACTCTCGGACGTTCTTCATGACTTCCCTGACTTGTTGAGTTGGTCGCCGTTACGACGCATGTTTCTTGGTGTTGGAACCTGCGTTGCCCAGCAGTTGAGGGCTTGAACAGGGGGGCTGCAGATACTACGTTATGGCATAAGGAATTGTAGCCATGACGAGCAAATCGGGAATCGGATGTTCACGTGCTGCCAATTGAATAGATGTGATGACCTGATGATAAAAAGGCGATGCAAACCTCCTACGAGGAAAGAAGCACAGTCGCTATAGCGAGTGACAACTCAATGACAACTACCGGCATTTGGTAGATAGTACATGTAAACGTCGACAGGGGTTCCAGCCATTTTCGGTTATGTTTACGCTTGTGTCCATTTTGTACCCGAAGCAAACTCACGAAGAGCCTTGCAAACAAGGTAAATTTCCAAATTCTAGTATGGATGTCTAGCGCTAATCGATATGTTGGTCATATAAAATGGTACCACGAGGACAGAAGAGTAGGAAGACGAAGAAAGAATGACGGAAAACCCCATTGACTTCTCCCCTTCTGCTTACTCGTCATGGGCTCAAAACGAGGCCAAGCTCGCAGGAGAGGTTTTTCTGCATAATATCGGGTCGTGGTAGGATTGACGTATGCTAGTGATGGGTACATCGAGTCCTCCACAGAAACGATGAAAATTTCCCCTCAGGGCGAGGGCTCAGGTCTCAGGAGCGAATCTCAGGATGACCGCCGGTTGCCATACGGTGGTGGGGCTGCGGGATAGCACTTGGTGACAATATACGTTAGCCCAGCAAGGCAATGTATCTCAGCATCAAGAGACTCTTGGTGGCGGTTTTCCCCTCGTCCCATTCATCCTTGCCAAGTTGGTCAGCAAGTTCAGGATATTGGGCTTCAGCATGGTGTAGTAATGGTAGCTGGAAGCTGATGCACCCAAGACAACCAGGGGAATGTTGCTTCACTGTTTCCAAGTCCCACTCAGGATTACGAAACAGTCCTTTATTGGTGAATTTAACGCCATCCAATCATTTTGTCGCCATTTCAACTGGTTCACTCGTCAACCCTCAATTCTCAATGCTCGCGAAACGGAATCCGGGCTCATGCGTTCAAGCCCAGGATCACTCTATATGGAAAAGTGCCGCGAACGGGCAGGGAGGGCATGTGTTGCCTTGGCTCATCAGGGAGGAACTCAGGATGCAAAAGGAGTATATGGGGTAGTCACGAACCTGATCAGCAGATGGATCATATGCAGTCGCAGATACGGAGCGAATTGACGTGGGGCAACTTAACGGCACTGGGAGAAAACTTGTCCAACCGCAGCCTGTTTGGATGCAGCCAAGCAGCGCTGAACCAGAGTTCGTTCCTTGACTTTTTCTCAGGTACAGTCATTGCCAGTTCATGCCGTTTCTTCCAACGCAACTTCGTCCTGCATCGGCCTCTCGAAGTTGTCCATCAAAGTAATGCCATCTGCACCTTGTCTGTCGAGACTTGGGGCACCAGTTAGTCATACCTACAGCTGCCCTGCTGGATAATGTTCTCAGCCGCACTAGTGAGGTTAGATGGTTTAAGTATCGCGGGAGTAAGCTTTTTCATGACCGGTGTTATCGGCCAGGGTCTCGACTGCTCCCACAGGCTCGGTCATCTACTCACATCTTATGGGATTCCCTTAGTAGTCCATGGGTATATCGAAACTGTCAACCAGTCTATGGTAAGTCGGGCCTTTAAATGAATTTTATTCCACCACTATATCGTGATGCTGGTATGTCCGCCACTCGAGCCTTACTCCTTCCTCTTACACTCTCTGCGATACTTTCTCCCCGTGCTTGGAATGTCTTTGAAATCTGGAATCGAGCTCCAATGGGGACCAGCACTTTGCGGTGGGTTTGAAACCTCATCCTATGCTCGTAATTGATGATTAGCGCAGGCTTCTCAGTATCGCTGATGTAAGTAGGAGTTCACTCCCACCAGTTAGGCATTGGCCGAGTCAACGATTCCCGACTTGACGGGCATTCGGCGAACAAACAGGTAGGACGGCGCTGATGAGGATGTATTTATCAGGTTATTAGGATGTACAATTGGGCAGGCTATATTTTATTATTCAAGTTTCCCTCGAGACTTGCGATCATTGAGGGCCGTGGTACGTAGTTCCATTTGTATCTACAAGGACATTTCTGATATAGGTATCCTTGAGGTGACAATTCTTCTGTAAGAAGGACATTGATGTTAGATTGCCGATCCGTTTGACAAGATAATCTAGGGTGACGGATGTTGTCCATACAATTCTCAATGGCGCGATTCATTGGCAATGGTTTGCACTATGCCATGGCACGACCACTCTACACTGTCCCCCCAAACTCCCTTGGTGAGTGGTGGTTTTGTACTTCTGCAAACCCCGGGGCTGACCAGGTGTGGACGGAAAACCTAGGGAGATGTCGGTACGTACTCCGATCGAGTCTTGTCTGGGCGTCCAACGAAATGACTTTACAAGGCAGTGATGTTCATCAGCGTAAGTCCTTACATCCCAGACACATGCCTAGGATACGGCACTGAGCCGGATCTAACAAGTACACTGTAACCTCCTTGGTCCAATGGTGAGCAGCTTCATTCACGTGTTACCCCAACATGGTCATCTCAACCGAACAGCTTTTATGCTCACAGAGTCTGGATAAGTGAGATCGGACATTATTTATTTATAATTCACTGACAAAGGATTTGGATCAGTCAGTGCACGAAATGCGACCCTGACATTTTTGATCGTGGGCAGCGAGTTCGCCAGATTCTTGCAACGTCTCGCTGATGGGTATGCATAGGTGACGGCAACGTTGACGCAATTCGGTGCGTGATCGTAGCATCGCTGGCTTATTTGGGACTGAATTCGACCCCGCATTTTTAGTACTCGGGATGAGTTCGTACCTTCCACTTCTGACTAAACCGAAACGATGCTGACTCCCTCCACTGTAATAGTTTGCACCTACGTAGTGTATGCAAAAACACTGATCCGTAGCCTACATTGACGAGCTAAGACACGCCGCGCAGCTTCGTTAGCCGTAGCATACTGGTCCTCAGGTCTACCCCAGTCTGTCCAGTCCTGGTTTGGTTAATAAGTCATCATCTAATGTCTCCTCACTTATCAGTGGTCCCCACGTTCGGCTCTTTTGTCTGCTATATGTGACATCCTGATAACCGGGTCCGTGTTCTTCTACCTTCGAGAAGGACGTCGAGAAGTTCGGAGGTACGTTGCGTGTGACCCCGTTTCGATAAAGTCATGCAGTAAACCTTTGGCATCCACCGTCAGGTCACGAAACTACATCCGACACTTGACGATCGTATTTATCAATATGGGGCTCTTGACATGGTACGCAGTCGATGTATAGCGTCGAATGTAGCTTATTCTCAACCATATTTCTGTGTAGTCTTGTCTCAATCGCGTGGTGTGTGATGGTACGTCTGACAATCATCATTATTGTGCTTCCAGGAAGGTAAGGATATGAACACAGCATGTCATACCGGGGGGATATCACTTTATTTCAATTCCGACGACTATCGTGGGCAAAAGTGAGTGTGTCCTACTTCTGGATATTTTAGTCTTAATCCGTGTTCGCCGCTCAGCGTATACCAATGCAATGTTTGCCGTGTAAGTAGCCTTGATGAGACCAGCCGCTCTGAGTTGATGTACTCCAGGCTGAATGCCCGGAGAGAGGTGCGAGAGCGCGAGCGAGATGTCATAGAAAACGCGCATAATCTGGCTACGATCGACATCAAATAAGCTTTGCGTGGTCAGGTCTGTGTTGGGGCGAAAAATGTTGGAAATGTCTCGCGTCGGCGTATTTCATCGTCTACAATACCTGGGGATTGATTACTGAGTACTGAGTAGTCGTGTGTGGCTTTTTTGGTTGGGTAAGGTGTAAATACGACTCTTGTAGGAGCAACACGCTGAAATGTTTGGCATCGGATAGCTGATGTTCGCACGCCTCCGCAAGTCAAGTTCCCACAAGTCGACGAGGCAGACATGGATGCTCGAACTCTCCTTCCCATACTGACAACGGTCCTGAGCGTCGACCCAGAATCTAGCCTCGGGCTCGTTCGCGGAACCCCAACGGATCATCGATCAGCCAACCAGTTCGAACTTTGTTCAACAGAGTCTCTATACTCTTCCTCGAATGAGGACTAGCGTTGGATCTCCGGGCCGCTCGTACCTCAGCCTAGAACCCATCACGCGAGGATCAACTCCACTTCCAGCCTCCCCTTCACCAGCAGGTTGGCTGACCCCACTGTTTCACGCTCTCACACTCGTTTTTTTAAATACCGATCCCATTCCGGTATCCGCCATCACGAGAAGGATCGATAACGACCTAGACCCGGTGGGCCTTTTTACTGTGGCCTGTGGAGCCTCCAACCACCCCTTTTACCACACGTTTTCAATTTCAAAAATGATGCGTTTGGTGTTCCGTCGCGGGTTTTCCCCCACGACGGGACGAACTTGCCGGAAACGAGGACGGGGGCCCCGTTCAATCGATCGTCTCTTTTGCAGAATCGGTCAGACATGCGGTGGGTGGTATGGCAACCCAATCGCACCCCGTATTTGGGGTACTCCGCGCCCCTCGGGGTAGAGCATTAAAAAAGGGGATGAGAGGGAAAACGGAAAATATAGATCGAACCGCTGATAGGTTGCTCTTGAACATTGCGCCCGACCAACACCACTCGGCTGATCAAACATGTGGTGGGTGCATAGTATGGAACACTTGATCATCGTGCCCCATATTCAGGGTACTCCACGTCCCTTGACCGAAGAACATTGAAAAAAGGGTTGGTCTGCCCTCAAACATTACGCCCGTCCAACAACGTTCAACTCTTCGAAACACGTGACAAGGAATATGGAATCAATGTGATCGTACCACGCACGCCCTATCGCCCCCCTTGTTACGCTTTTAACTCCAAAGTTGCAAGGACGGCCCGGTATGAGGGTACCCATCATATGTGCTGTTTGTCTGCAGGCTTCCGATCCTCGCAAGGCCTGATATCACGCTCTTCCGAGTTCTATCGATAATTTCCGACACGCATGTGCCGCGGTCCTAGGGTTCCACGTTATCTAATGGTCTCGTGTTCCTTTCGTAGACTTCTCTGGCTTTCTATCAGCTTCTTCGCTGGCCACGACGTTGACACGCCATCACGCGTCGCGAACGCCCTTGGGTTCAGGGCGTCCAGCCGATCCGGCACAGTGGACCACCATTGCGTGACATTTACGTCCCGCACCAGCATGCTGTAGATTTGCTGATATGATACGCCGGGTTGCGTCCTTTTTATCGGATGAGATCCGTATTCGTTCATTGTGAGTAGCTACGACACGTGTAGACGGATAGCGACGAGTAAAACGAACACCAGCAACGGGGAATGCGAATTAACGCCAAAAAGTCCCGAATCATACATGGCCTCAAAGGTAGTGTTGGAAAAAGGATAAAAGGGCCTCCAGACGCAAAGGATGCGTCTGGGAAAGGGGGTAAACATGTACGAAGCAAGGCGACCGCAGGAACCCTTGCCTTACCTCTAGTGGCGATGGGCCACCGAAACCGGGATCATAGTAGAATAAACATAAAACCGCATATAGAGATAATAGCCCAATGAGTGGGTACCAAAAAGAAAACAAGGAACATGCCAGATGATGCGAATGAGGTGACTGACGTGGGTGGATTGATGATATGAAGGAACGTGCACAGGTATACCGGGAGCCAGTCCTGATCGGAGGGTAAGCCGGGTATCACAACGAGTTCCAAACTTGCAAACATACCGAATGATCGTGAGTATGTATACATAGAAGTCGTCAGGTGGTCAACACGACCGACCACGGATGTGAGGTAGTTTGCCAAGGTTCAGGACCCAGTCGCTGCCAGACTTTGGTTGGGTCAAGCCGAGGAAGATCGTCTGGTGACATAGGACATCAACCCTCTTCCACCCATAGGAACGCTCAACTTCTGGAATGCGGGGAGCGAGTTTGCAGCGCAGGCGGAACGCCTCCTCGACTACATGCCGGTCGCGGACCTGCCTCTGTTCCTCGAGAGTGAGCTGTTCATCGAAGGCATTGTAAATCGCCTCGAACACGTCGATGCAACGAATCCCGTGGGCGTTCTTGACGTCCACCTCCCAGGAAAACGGCTTGTGCTCAAATGTGATGAGCATTTTGGTCATCTTGCCGTTCGCCGCAGGTTTGTTCAGGTCAGCTTCGGGGACTTTCGTCCGACGATTAGGGTCGTCCTGATAGACTATGTCGTCCACTGGGAAGGCCATATCAAAGCGAAGGAGCCTCCTCGATCGTCGTTGATCATATGGAAGCAGCTGCCAATGCAGATCGAATGCGGGAGGCTTCATTGGCACTGCCACCAATCATCAGATAAGGTAGACGCAATTAAGCGTGAGAAGGAAGCGAAACGATAAGGGGAAGGGGGTGCAGGACACGCACTTACCCAAGTGTGATCCTGGAGGCAACACGTTGGGGACTACATACCGGGAGGAAGCTCCCTTCTTGGCAGCTAGCATCTCCCCATCGCTGTCATACGAATCGCGGGGTCGTGCATTCCCGCTGTGCTTGAGAATGGACTTCGGGGGCTGGGCGGGCTGTCCAGCGGTAGGGTTGGCCCTAGATGATGAGGGCACCCTGGCGGGGGTCTGCGGCCGCCGCATGTCGGCACTTGTAGCAGGACGGGAGGGGCCAGCGCAGGGCTCCTCTGGAAGGGACCGCATTCGAATCTTTGGGGTGTCGGGGACGAAGCTGGGACTGGATGGAGAGTGGCGAGACGTGGGCATGACGGTCGTGATCAAATACAAAGAGTCGTGGCGGAACGAAAGGGGAGGCGGGGCGTGACGTGGTGTGGAGAGGATGTGCCCTTGAGCGCGATCACGAGTGAGCCTTGTGGAGTTGTGTGGCATCGAGAACGATCGCACCTATATGAAGGGAGGAGCCGAACCACGAGCGAGTGTGGTTGGGATTGACCGCAGCGGCCCGCGCAGTTGAATTCCTGGGACCTAAAGGTACGCGGATAAGAGAGAGAAGGGGGGACAAAACGCGAGTTATAAGAGGACCTCGAGGCTAAACACGAGGCGGGCTCTGTAAATATAAATCTAAATGAGACCCAACAGAACGTGGCCAATCATATGTAGCTAGACACAGCCACCCTCAGGGTCCCAAGAGGCTCCTGAGTCAATTCGTGTGCGCCTCCGAGAAGGCCCAAGGACACTGCCATGGACACTGTTTCATGGAAAACTTCTGGAAGCATATCCCTGCCCCCGCCCACAGCAATGTTGGACTGTGCATACATAAAGAAACTCACCATGCACATTATCCGGAACATGGATTCTGGACCCTGTTGTCTCATTTAGGCAGGTGCGAACCAGTTCGCAGTTTGCACCCGGACAAAACGAGGGCATTGACCAACACCTTTGTCTGAGACTGCACGAGGCGTACGCGCTGTTGTCTGACATGTGATGGGTATTCCTGCATCAATCCTCGTGCCGCGGGTGAGATCTGGACGACTTGCCTGCAGGAAGCAAAGATAGAGCTGTTGGCCGCTGCGAGGTCTTGGAGCTAACACGGTGTTGCCATCGGCCGACCAACAGCTCCATGTCAATTGTGTGCTCCTTCCGCGTTTCCGTGATGGAAACATTCTTTTCCGGCATAAATGGGCGACTAAGGTCATGGTTTGACTCCACGGCCATGACGTTCGCGAACGTCGCCGAGAAGAACCCGCCATGGAAGTGGAGAAAATACATCCGGGAGCGGCCCAGCACTGCGAGAGTCGACGGCAAAAAGTATGCTTGCCGTGACTGGCTGCCCATGGGTTTTCCCCCCAAGTCTGGCCCAGCCTTGATCCAATCTGGGGGAAATGCGATGACAGCTTCTCCTCTGTATGATTCAACCCGTAACCCTAAGGGATTCTCCCGCTCACACTGCCCACAAACGCTCCTTGTCCGCAGCGCCTCGGCGCCTGCCAACTACGACCCTAGATACCGTGGCGGAAAAAAATCAGTATAGCCACGCATGACCTACCGAAAGGCAGCTACTGGATCCCAATGACCCCAAACCGTTCAACACAATGAACGGGGCAGTGGTCGAAGCACGTCAACCTGAGCGTCGTTCGCATTTCTCAACACGGCGTGAACTGGTCCGATCATACGCTGTGGGAATAAGTATCTAAAATGAGCCATGTGTACCAGCCACCAAATTTTGGCAGTGGACGTCGTCCACAGCGAGCAGCGCGCACACGATGGCAACGCATGCCCTGTTCGAGACAGCCTCGGGTTATGCTATATTCGAAGTCAAACTCCACGACGTGGTCGGTTCGCACACCAAGGCCGTTCAAGACTCGATCAATGACTTTTCAAAGTTTGCCAAGATGGTGTCCCTCGTCAGCTTTTCCCCGTTCAAGAGCGCCGCCGACGCGCTCGAGAATATCAACGACATATCCGAGGGTGTGTTTGGTCGTCTCCAAATTGTTCTGGAGTGTTTTGACTAACGAGGAGTATATGTTTTGGGTTTGACCAGGCATATTGAACGACCATTTGAGATCCCTTCTCGAACTCAACCTCTCCAAGGGTGGAAAGAAGTCTTCGAAGGTCAAGCTCATCGTACACGATCCACCGCTCGCCAACGCTATTTCGGACGGTACGGGCATCAAGTGCGACGCCTCCGAGGATGCGCACGAAATCCTTCGTGGTATCCGTCAACACGCCCACAAACTCCTCAAAGGTCTCGACGCCAACGATCTTGTCAAAGCCCAACTCGGTCTCGGTCACTCCTTTTCCCGCGCCAAACTCAAGTTCAACGTGAACCGCGTGGACAATATGATCATCCAAGCGATTGCTTTGCTTGACCAGCTCGACAAGGATGTCAACCTCTTCGCAATGCGTATTCGGGAGTGGTATGGCTATCATTTTCCAGAGCTCATCAGGCTCGTGCCGGATAATTATCAATATGCACGTCTCGCGCAGTTCATCGGGGACAAGGACACCTTGGCTGAGGATAAGCTCCCTGAACTGACAACTATCGTGGATGACAACGCCACGCTCGCACAGAATATTCTCGACGCCGCGCGTGGTTCGATGGGATCATCTATTTCCGAAATTGACATGCTGAACATCTCTGCTTTTGCCACTCGCGTCGTCTCCATTTCCGACTATCGCAAATCCCTCGTCGCCTATCTATCTGAAAAAATGAACCTTGTTGCACCGTCGCTGACGGCGCTCCTCGGAGAGCGTATCGGCGCACGACTGATAAGCCACGCAGGTAGCTTGACCAACCTCAGCAAGTACCCCGCTTCGACTGTTCAGATTCTCGGTGCTGAAAAGGCACTTTTTCGAGCACTAAAGACAAAAGGGAACACGCCCAAGGTGAGCGAGGCACCTTTCGCTAGCAGGCCCGTTTCTCATATCACGTGACCGTAGTACGGCCTCTTGTATCACTCCTCTTTCATTGGTCGCGCCGACCCGAAACACAAGGGCCGAATATCACGGTTCCTGGCCAACAAGTGTTCAATTGCGTCCCGGATAGACTGTTATACCGGTGTGTCCCATTCTCGTTCTCCAATTTGGTGTGTACCGACGCCAGCGTGTCGGTAGACAACCCAACACCCAAATTCGGCGAAGCGCTCCGTGCACAAGTCGAAGAACGTCTCTCGTTCTTCGAAACAGGTGCGCCACCTATGAAAAACGCGGATGCGATTCGACGGGTGTTGGATAGTCTTGCGCTCGACGAAGACAAGGATGAGGACGAAGAGGAGGAACGAGAGGAACGGCAACGGGGCGCCGATATCGAGATGGAGGACGCCGAACCGGCATTACCTCTGATTGAGGTGTCACCACCGAAGAAGAGCAAACATAAGGATAAGGAGAAACACAAGGGGAAGGAAAAGGAGAGGCACAAGGAGAAGAAAAAGGAGAAGGCGACGGGAAAGGACGATAACAAGGACAAGAAACAAAAGAAGCGGCGTTCGAGTGAAGCGATGGACGTCGATGGCGAGAGCGATGCGGAAAAGGAAGATGAACGGCCGCCGACAAAGAAGATCAAATTGTCCAAGGAGGAGAAAAAGGCTCTCAAAAAAGCTGCTAAGGTGGCCAAGAAGGCGGAAAAGGCTGCCAGCACGATAGCAGAGGTGTGTTTTTTGGTGGAATGTATACGTCATTCCCCGTATTGACAGATTCCTTTTCTGATAGGATGGTCCGCCCAAGGAGAAGAAAGAGAAGGACAAGAAGGACAAGAAGGACAGGGAAAAGAAGGCATGAACAGCGCGATGGGTATCGCCTTCCTGTTTCGTTCCTCTTCTGGTATCTCTTCTGTTGTATTTCCTGTTCAGCCACCTACACGCAGCTATTTCCGTCCGTTTCCTGTGCACAACGTAGATCGAGTCCGTCTCCGGCCGAACGCTCGAGCGTGGCTTAAAAACGCGAGCGATCACGGCGTAAAGCAAGTACGCATAGACTCCATGATATAGTTGGTTTCTCCACAATTCGTTGATCCACAACCTTCCTCACCCAATCTACCTAACTCGATGTCACCTCAGTACAGCCCGCCCACCACGATGACACTCTTTCTCGAGTCTTGACTGACAGTGATGAACAGCGGAGATGAGTCGCCAGGGCTTGGCCGCTCATCTTCCCTTGTGATTACAAGATTTTAAACCATCAGATATTGTCCAGTTTCGGCCCCTATGTGCATCAAGACCTGACCGAATCCTACAGAATTATATCATCAATTTGATGTACAATACCCGTTCCACGAGATCCGGTCCACAGGCGCATATCGCGCTGAATTATCAAAAGGGTCCCGGCGCCCCTTGATGCGTGTACCAATACACAACCCGCACGTGGGAAACGAGATCGAAGGGGTAGGGACTCCCATTCGTTCGTGATCCTGATCGCCTGCGAATCTATAAGTGTAGGTTAAAGCAAAACAACGGGCACCGTCAGATGGAGCCTCCCGGATGAGGATTGAGATCGATCAGTCGCGTGTTGGGCTATATAGAACATGAAGCGTCCTGACAAGATCCGCTGTCGCTTGGAGGGGACCCGCTCAATCTGCTTCTTCGATCCGCAGTAAACCATCCGCTAACTACCTTCGCTCGGACGCTTTGGGGACGATAACCCTGATAAGACGGTTCATACTACAACCCGCGGCCATTCACATAGGTGATACTTCCGATCATCTATTAAGGAAGGGCATTCACCGTCATCCACCAAGGGTCCAGCTGTGGTATCCTCTATCTTCGGAGAGGGTGGTCGAAGTTTGACTCGCTGCTGCGACTTCCTCGAAAGTAAATCGGTCTTATGGATAGCCAGGACATTGTTATTAGCCCCTACCATGAGAACATTTTATCAACAATCTGATCGTCCAAGGGCATCCAGAATTCTTCTCGGGAGTGCTTCTGAAGTTGATGCTACTGCCATACCACCCGATGGCCGACAACACATTCCTGACTTTGTGGACATGACAGATGTTGGACAAGCTGGACTCTATTCCTTTTCGTGGCTTGGCACTTTGTTCTTTCACTCGAAAGTATGGTATTTCTTTCAGAACTTGCAAGGTTTTGCGCGGTATGCTTTCTCACAAGTCATTCAGATCCTCGGTGGAGATTGGCGATCATCGTTCGTGAGGGTGGCTGGCGTGGTCAGTACTCTCCTCGTCCTGGTAAGCGGTGCATGGAACCCATTTGACACCACAATATGTCGATGGTTTGGGTGCATCCTATTGGTATCTCAGGTACCTACCCACCAATTTGCTGTCACTGGGCGATGATCACACCCGCGATTATGCGGCTATAGTGGATTCCCTCGTAACACATACCATCGGGCTTATCCAAAACATGCATTGCAAGGCAGTCGACTGCATCAGTGCACATCCAAAGCGGGCCATAAAGATGTCCCACGTGAAACGTGCTGACAACTCTACCTTGGACGACATCCGTGCGCACTCTACAACTCGTAAACTACTCTCACTCATACAGCTCGACGATACCCACGATCATTAGCATAACCCCACGCATCAACGCGCTCCTGTGCGATCGCAACTTGCTGGTCATCTGTATTACGAGATACGTAAACCCAGTTCCGGTCATAGCATCAGGGGTACACACGTATTTGGAATGTGTAGAACAAGCATAACTTTGGGTCTACGTATACCCGCCCCGGCTGTAATGCGGCAGAGTCTGGCCCGTCGAGTAAAAAATGCGATCACGTCCGGCGAACGACCTTGTTGGTCACAGTGATTTGTTGTCGCCGGGTGTCGTCCGATTTGCTCGTCGAAGAGGTACAGTGACCATACACCGATAGTGACATTACTACGGTGTTCGACATGATGACTGAGCCAACTTCCAATGCTTCCGTCCGACTTGTTACACTCGTATAAAAACCCCACAGGATCTCTGTCAATGTTTCCCATCAAACAGCAATGTCTCTTCCTGAAAACACCACCGTTCTCATCATAGGCGCAGGTCCGGCAGGTCTCGCGACCGCATTATCGCTCCTCCATCACGGCTTTCGCGACTTTCTCATTGTAGATGCCCTGCAGCATGGCGAGAACACATCTCGTGCACTCATCGTTCATGCTGCCACCCTCGAGGTATGTCATCGCTATAGTTATCCCTTTTCGTTCACTGATTGCACCGTAGGCCTTGGACATGATTGGCTGTGCGGATGATATCAAATCACAGGGAATAAAGATGGAGAAGGTCGAAGTTGGGACCCGCTCCGGTTCTCTAGCTTGGGCTAACTTCACGTATCTCAAACGATACACGAGGTACCCATACTCCATCGTCATTCCTCAGAACCTGACCGAACATGTCCTCGAAACGAAGCTGGTCTCCTGCGGCGTGACTATCCATCGGCCTCTCAAGGTAGTCGGGATGAAGCGTAACAAGGAGAATATGCAGCTGATCGATGTTGTGTTCGAGGACGGTAGAGTAGTCACCACGAAATATGTCGTCGGCGCGGATGGCGCACGTTCAGTCGTAAGCTCTTGTTTTGCGGTCCTCTACATGTCGCTCACGACTATAACCAGATTCGTACCACCGCTGGTATTGGTTTCAGCGACCCGACGAGTGAAAGGTCAGAGAAAGCGACCAACCTCGCGCAGATGCTTCTCGCGGACGTTACGTTTGATGCACCTGTCGGAGACATTCCCTTCACCACGACCATGTCTCCGGAAAGTTTCTTCCTTTGCACCCCCCTCCCTTCCACGTTTAACGACTACCTCGCCGCCAACGGTCAACCTTCACCTGCGAAACTCTATCGTATCGGCTCTGGAGTTCCCTTGGAAGATGGAGAAATCCCACACGCGCCCTCGAGGGATTATATCCAAAACCTCATAGATCGGTTCGGGCCGTATACTCTGTCGTCCGATCCTTCTGTGAACCCAAAGTCCAAAGCTATACGCATCAAGGAGGTCGTCTGGGCCACCCGGTTCCGCAACCACGCTGCGATCGCTGATACGCCCTTTACTCGCCTTGGTTCTTCAGGAGAACCATCAGGAGAACCCGAGGGCGGTGCCATTCTCCTCGTTGGTGATGCAGCACACATTCATTCCCCCGCCGCTGGACAAGGGATGAATCTCGGGCTGCGCGACGGTGTATTTTTGGGCGAGGCGCTGACGAAACACATACACGCCGCAGAGATCAAGCCTCTCTCCGAAGCAGATGTAATCCTGCGCGACTTTGCGGCGGTGCGGCATGCCCATGCGCTCGAGGTGATCGAACTCACGAAGAGACTATTGTCGGTCATGGGTATGAAGCGCAAGGGGTGGGCGTATTGGTGGTTACCGCTGAGTGCGACAACGGTTCGGAATTGGAGGTTATGGGTTACGGGCATGTTTCCGTTTGTGCAGCAAAGGATGGCTTGGGAGATGAGCGGGCTGGGGCGAAAGTGACGCACTGATGTTTGGCATGAGCTTGTCTTGTGGCACGTTTAGAATATGTGTAGCTTATTTAACGATTGTCTAGCCTCACCCGTACTCGTTTATAGAGGTACTACTATCACCGTATAATCAATATCCAGATCTTCCCCTTTCTGCGTTCACGTTTGCGGAAGGTCGATTGGTTATCGGAACCAGTTGGCATATCAGAAGGGGAGAGTGTGAAATTGAACACCTTGCCTCGGCGAGTCTGCAAGTCATGGTGGAGGGCACACGTTCAATAGACACTTCTGGTCGGAGGAAGTCCTCAGTACCTGTTGCCGACGTCGCTCCAACTTCACTGAGACAATGTACGACTATCGCACACCCGACACCTCGTATTTTGGTCGCGGGGTGCCATTCTCTCAGTCTCGATCTCGGTACTGATACCATCTCGTAACTCAAGCACAGTCCTTGACGGGCACCCTTAGCACCGCCTGCCCAAGAACGCCGTCAGAATTAACGGCGCAGACGCGACACTGCACTCACACCTTGAATCCGGCCCGCGAAGTTCCCGCCCAAACGCGTCCGTGATCCATTGACAAGGATGTCCAAGTGTCGACGACCCTCCATTTTGGCGGGTGTTCCATTTTAACCGTGCTAGTCCTCGAGTCATCGGGTCGGCCGGTAGTTTCGGCATCTTCGCCCCAAATGACGACGGACCGGTTCAAGGATTCCATCGATACAACGACGAGAGTATCCTTCGCGGTCGTCAGACCGTCGATCAGTTCCCCGAATTTGTATGCGAACGGGTTCGCTGAGCGGATGACGTCGTCATTGGTGGCCCGTGGAGGCGGTGATCAGTTTCTATGCTGGAATTAGCTCAAACACAAGACTCTTGTACCGTCAGCACCATCTGTCTCGAACAAGACTGTTAGAATGAACAGAACACCGCACGCTCAACCCACACACCTCGGACGAGTCTGACACCGCAGATTTCCTGCCCAGACAAATTTGAAACATGTATCCATATCCTGGAATCAAACCAAGCTTCGAGGTCGAATCTAGGGCATGTGTATTCACTAACCCGAGCCACAGAGTCAAATGACAGTCTGAAGGATCCAGTGCAATGTAGCGTGGGCGGTGACAGAAGTCCGGAGGAGTGGCTGACACTGCAACATGTGGCCGTGGTAGGTTTCCAAGTACCACCACACACCACCCGAGGTGCCCCTCTGGCCTGGGCCTTCCAACGCGTAGCAAGCACAAGTCAAGCCGACGGTACTCTGACCACCCGGGTGCCCCTTGACCCACTGTTCGCTAATAGAGAAGCAGGCAAATGTTAACCACGCTCCGATGGTCTTTTCCGATGTTACTCTTTTCACCGTTAACGCAGGTCAAACCGCATTGAACGGTATGTCATTTTCGAACAGCTTCTCTTTGTGTGCTTCCCGTGCCTGCAATTTCTGGCTCCTAATAGTCAGTTAGACCCCTCTCTCAAAAATGTATATAGCGTCGGCTGTGGTATACTCTTGCGGGGCGGCAGATCCTTCATTCAAGGAATTATTAAGCATCTTCAGAATCGCATGAGGGATCTGTCCGTGTTGCCCATCATCAGATCCTGGTGTGGACACTAACTTGAAGCCAACGACCATATTTTAGTGAGAGTCGGCTTTTGAAAGGAAACTACTCACAAGTCCAACAAGTACATCTTGACTCACCTGACCAGATGATCCATGGTAGAGATATTTCAGACCCCGCATGTAATGTGTGGGTGACATTACAATTAACGTCAGGTCATTCCATTGCCATCCTTGCCGCCACTTTGCGCGGGACTTGGCCTTGGTGCGGCCTCGAGCGGATATTGCGTATGTTACGAGTTGAATCACTGTCGGATAGCGTCCAAATCCGCCTGCAAATTCTCAAGGTGTCTGATTCACTCTGGCGGTCACCATGTTAGAGGCCCATCATGAAATTTCCTTATTTGTGAAGCGACCAGCCGTTAGGACTCTTGATCGTGTTTCGAGAAAATGTCATTCAAAGTGAGTGCCATTCCGCTTGGCAAGTCCGAGGAAAAGGCTGATCTGCCGATCAGTATAAGGTTCTGAGCAGGCCTGGATCTGCTTAGATCCGGAGTCGCATCGGGCCTGGGTTCTCCAGTTTTACAGTTTACATGTCAATGGCTGTGCCCCAGAATAAGTCGACAAGCGTCAAGCGTCGGTAACATACCCGTCTTTGAAGATGCGGCCGGCAAAGCCTTTAGCGAAATTATGTCTATGCCGCAAATTACCAACCCACTGTGATATAAGACGTTCAACAAGACTCGTCAGCCGCTTCGCCCCTTCGTGAAGTATGGTTCGCTCCACCCTCTTTCTTCTTGTGGTCGCGGGGAGCGGAATCACCTCCGGGATTGCTGGTGATGCGAGCCATTTACTCCCCCGTCTTCAACTGGACGAGGTGTGTCAGCGAATTGAAGCCTTGATTTCCAGCGCGTCAGCGGTCTATAACATTGGTTTGTCTTTTATTTCATATTCTGCCGCCGTACATTCTTGAAATCGTCGCGGTAGGATCGATCCAGTACCAAAAGGATATCAGTCACTGGGCATCGTCGAGTACGCAGATGGCACAGTGCTCGTTCGAGCCTGGTACAGCAGAAGACGTCGGTATAGCAGTAAGCACGCTCTCCTGAATGATCATGTCCTCAAACGCTGAAGAGAAATTTCAAGCTACGAATTCTTGGACAGTCGCGGACTCCTTTTGCGGTTGGCCTTGCTGAGCTTGCGCATAATGCAACTCGTTGACAATGCATGCCCACAGGTCGAAGGTGGTGGACACGCCTCTAACCCAGGATTTTCATCCACTCCGGGGGTCCATATAGCGATGTCGAGATTTTCTGATATAAATTACAATCCCGCCGATCAAACAGTTATGGTAGGCGCAGGTCTCATCTGGGATGATGTACACGCAGCTCTTGAACCACACGGAGTGAATGTTGTTGGTGGAAGAGTATCTGGTGTTGGCGTGGCTGGTTTCACACTTGGTGGAGGTATGTTTGAACGGTACGTGTGAAAGATGGATATCTCAACACTATTCGCAGGTTACTCGTGGCTTACAAATCAGTACGGTCTGGCCATTGATAACGTGCAGGCTTTCGAGCTAGTGCTACCTAATGGCACAGTCGCCGATGTCACGCAAGACACCAGTCCTGATTTGTTCTTCGCTCTCAAAGTACATTCTTTCGCGAATGACGCTTGATGCAACAACCTAACAGATCTATCCATAGGGTGGTCTCAATAACTTCGTACGTTGAGAGAGGCTGCCATGGACAATCGTCATGGTAATTGGCTTTCAGGGCATTGTCACCAGGTTCACATTAAACACGTTCCCACAGGGAGAAGTTTGGGTACGTATTGGTTCAATTCTCATTTGTGTGGTTTCGCTGACGCAGAACGCAAAGGGAGGATTCGCCATGTACGGTGTAAATGCTTTAGAACAGGTTAGCCGGGCTACGGCAAATTTTGCAGCGAACAATGGTGACGCCAAGGCTTCCATAATTGTGGATTACATGTACTTGCTCGGGCAAGTGAGTGCATGTTGTTTCCTGTGAATCCGAGCGTGACGTCGATCGTTGGCATATAGCCGGGCGTTGCTGTGTTGATTTTCTATGACGCTCCTTCACCACCTTCAGGAATCTTCGATGAATTTTTGGCAACCCCCCCACTCGTACAGGATATTGGTACTCGTTCGTACTTGTCGCTTATACAATCCTCGCCCTCAAATCTGACCTCCGGATCGCGGTGAGCGTGACTCCTATCAAACCCCGGATGATATTGAACCACTTTACAGAGTGATATTCGACACGATTTCTGTAACGCAACATACCCTTTCCTTCCTGGAGTCCATCGTCAATGAGACCGTTGTGAGTACATTACATCAGTTTCGGTACCAGGACAGAATCTTCAACTATTCACTCCAGCATTGGGGCGAACATCTCGCTCCCCAATCCGCAACTCTCATAACATACAATGTAGAACCTTTCCTGCCGACGCTCCTCAACCACAACACCACGCCATCTGCATACCCGCCGTCTCGCGTGGAGGGGTTCCTCCCGCTGCATCTCTTCTTCGCATGGACATTGCCCGAATTTGACCAGGCCTTTCAAGATGCGGCGCGGACGAGCATGAGCACGCTGAAAGCACAAGCCATCCAAGATGGTCAAGACGATATCGCCAATTTTCCCGTCTACCCTAATTATGCGATCTTCGATACGCCGGTGGCTGACTTGTACGGAGCCAATCTGCTACGATTGCAAGACATCAAACGTTTGGTTGACCCGGATAACGTCATGGGTCTCGCTGGGGGTTTCAAAATCTAGCCTTTGCCGTCGATCTATCCTAGTAACTAGTCTCAAATTCTAATATAGCGTCGGCGTTTTTGGTGCATCTGACACCCTCTTCCTCAGCCCACACACGTGAGCATGTATGACCTCGTTTTCGTCAGAAAGGCCCATCGGAATGGGGAGAAGGGACAGGGAAGAGAATGCGTGAGCGATGCGATACACATCGCTTCTTCGTCCCGTTTCGTTCTCCATGCGCATGGTCCGATGCAAAGTAGGTATATACGCTCCATGGTATAGTATCCATTACTCTTTCGTATGCTAACACTGTACCAGCATCCCGACATCCAACATCACGTACTATCGTTCCCCACCGAATCCCTACCTAATCTAAAGGTACCTCGGCGGCCTGCATTACCACCACCCCGCTCCCCGACCCAGCCGAGAACACCATCGCAGCCCCGACATCCCCAATCGTCCTTCGCATCACCTCGAGTCCGACTCCAGACCGACCTTCGATGAGTCGCTTCATCTCCGAGTGATGGCTCTCCTTGGCGAGCCGCCGCGACCGACCGGCGAGGATGAGTA